>JTDE01001182.1:121743-140838 GCA_014338405.1 Paragonimus skrjabini miyazakii
ACGTTAACATGTGCAATTCTATCTACTAATGTAATTTCAGATAATGTCAGATGCAACAAAACCTTTTGATGAATACAACGCACGACCAGAAGTTAAAAATGTAAGTTAACGAATGCATTGGAGCATTTTGAGGTTAACAACTTTGCAATCAGGTTACTGTTTAATGTCCTCGCATTTTTGTTCTGTTAAATTGAATAAGACACTTCAATCCATTCGTCAGTTTGTTAGTTACCTATGTGTGTAAGTTCGTGTCACGGCTATCGTAGATGCTTCTCATCCAAATATTATCCAGTCCACTTGTGATCTTGTGTGTTATTTAGCTTTATCCACATTATGTTTACAAATATTGCGAACGCTCAATTTAGTAAACAGTCATAAGAAATAGGGACCTGTGTGATTTGTCCTATGTTTGGTTGATCATAAACCTCATAGATCAAAACTAAGGGATTGGACTAGATTGAACTGAAGGATGGAGTTTCCACAGACAACTTATACGGTCTTTCTAATTTTCTTCATGACAAGGTCGAAGTAATCACGTCTTGCAACTCGAGAATCAAACTTTCAGATAGCGACAAGTTTAATCTGTTAAAAAGATCTCATAGAAATTGGACTATGCATACAAATATTTAAAAATACTCACGGCCATCACATATGACGTCAGTAAACAAAAGATAAGCACAATGTGCTTCCTTCACATGGCTTCAATACTCTAACATATTAACTAGGTCTCATCCCGATCAGAAATCTTTCACACTATCCTTGAAACAAACTGGAGTAGTCGTATACCTTCTCGCTGGGAGCATAATGCGATTTCTCAATATGAAAATTGTTAACGCCTTCTGTTGATTTGGATGGACGCAATAACTCACGCTTCCATTCTAACTGGGCAAGTGTTGTGAATGTAAGAGTTTTTCTCTATTTTTCTTCCCAATAAACATATAAATGATAAGGAATTTGAAAAACCAATAATTGCGTAAAGTTCATTGGTTTTATTCTTTAATTTTGAACCGAACATTTTCCTCAAAGTTATAAAACAGTTTTCAGTTCAGTGAACGAGTGTGAGATAACAAAACGTGGTCAATCACGTGCAATCATGGTCTGTATGACTTGGATTTGTCCTGATATAAGTTTTTCAGGGGGCTCACGTGCTAGTAAGTAATGAGCTACTTATTTTTAAACCATGGTTACCCGACCAGCTTCCGTACAGATTAATTCAACTTGTTGAGTTCGATCAAAAAAGAAGTCGACCATAGAGAGCTGTGGGCCTGTAGCATAGTGTGAATACCCAGTTTTGTTCTATGGTTCAGATTCTTGGCCGATTCATAGGAAAGATGCAGGAAGATTCCCGGTATTCTACCGCCATTGTCTTCGCCAGGTAGGCGACATCAAATGGGCTGACTGTGTGAGTAAAATGATATTCTGTCGGCTCGTATATTATAGAGATGTGCAAGTGTGCGATCGACAACTGAGACAGTGAAAATGTAGGCTTTGTTGGATGGGTCATGTACCCTAGGCGGACGTAGCGATGCCACACCGCGTACTGTTAAGCAAGGCTGCCATTAGTCAGATCATAAGATGATCCATAGAAAAAGACTGGTAGATGTAATCTAACCAGTTGAGACGTTTGTGACTATTTACCCTACCGGCTGGAAGCACTTTCTGATGTGATAGTATGTCGTAGTCAATGATTAGTCAACACGTGAAAGTTCTTTGACCCTTTTTTCTTTTTCTTGAAACTCCAATACTTTTTTTCCTTGCGCTTCATCTTTTTCGTCTTTTTTTCTATACACATTTGTAATTAGCTTACTTTGCCTCTTCGTAGGCAGTTGTCACGACCAACTTCAACCCATCCCATTGCACCCACGGGTACAACTCAAAGCTCAAACTGATGAAGATGCTCGCTGAAAGGTATGGTGCAAAGTAAACACCAACTAAACGTCAAGCATATAAGATTACGTTGTAAAATAGTAGCGTAACAACATAGTAGTATGGATAATGTAGTTGGTATTACGTTTAAAAATACAACGTACATGGATAAACAATTTGAAGACAAAAGGGATAAGACTAGTATGAAATGCTATGGATGGGCTTTTTTGAATTCAACAATTGTTTACCGGATTACTATGCGTTTCTGTGCAGAACACTTGATAGAGCAGTTCATCCATTCTTGTGAATTGGGAACACAGTTTTAACGGAAACATATTAATCATACAAGTTTATGGGAAAGTTCACAGTGAAACAACAAGAAAATATACAGACTTCCGTAACTTTCTTCTGAGTATAAAAACTTGCGGGAAGATTTTACATGAACTCAGAATGGTAATTTCCAACTACCAGGTACACTAAGGTCATGCTTATTAGGTGGGGGTATAAGCAATAAATCCGATGTGCCTTCTGTTACTTCAGCAAGCACGTTAAGTGAACAAAGTTTACTGAAGCCGTCACTGTAAAACCGGTTCAAACCTGTGTTGTGTGTACAAAAACAATTATTCCTGAACCTGAGATTGCTGTTGTCATAAGTCGAAGCGAATGTCATTCAGATCACAAGACGGAACGTTTTTCTTATTGTTGGTTTCTGTGTTCATACCCCCCCCTCACAAGTACTGTAGATGTTAAATTAGAAGTTTCCCGTGTTATTGATTATTTGGTACCGACGAGTCAATACGAAATGCTAGCATCTACCGGTGTTTGTCTTCTAACTGTTTTGTTCAAATTACTGAAAGGAGATAACTGTTTTAAAATTTTGTATGAAACAAATTAGTTAACTATTGTGAAAATGGCGGACTAGATAAAAGTGTGTTTAAACACTGGATGCAGATAATCCAATGGACGGTGGCTTTAATGAATAATTAGCCCTGGAAAATAACTACATCAAGTACGTTTTTTGGTGGGCAGATATGTCCAGAAAGAGTTCACAAGAAGAATTACAACAAACTGGAAACTGTTTAAAAGAAAGCAGAATCAACTCGGAATATATTACTGTTTTTAGGTCAATGTCTAAGAGGATCAGACAAAACGAAGATCACTAAATACAATCAGAGAGGAGAATAATCATTGACGGCAATGACAGCAATAGAAAAAAAGTTCAATACAAATGCAATTGTATGTAGAATCATTTTGAACGCCAAACAAACAAATCAACACGTCGGACATGAAAGAGAAGTTTCTTGATGTGGTTTCTTTAAAATGAGTTGAAAAAACGTTGTCATAAGTTTGATTGTACTGTACTTTGTTAGATGTATTAACAGAGGAGTATCATTTAAGTGTAATAACAGGGTTTTGACAGGGGGTGCAAGTTTTAAATTTCTGGTATAACGCCAAATAAAGCAGCTAACTGCCGGCATATTCAAATGTGCTACTTCTTCCACTATGTAACTTTGCAAAACCCGGCAAAGCAACATCAATCAGGCTGGACAAAAATGCTCTGTTAAAAATGAAACGCAAAGTCAGATATCAACCTTAGTCGTTTGGAATTAAGAACGATGTAGGATCAGACATGGAAATAAGCAGAATACTGTTATTGGAATAGTCGTTGACAACTGTTGAAGTGGACGGGATTTAGTTTATTATATCAAGAAGGGGTTTGAAGATAATATACGTTTAAATTCCATAGTGGCAGATAATTCGAACAGTGGTTACTGTGAAAATGCCAATGATTGAATAGCAGGTGTACCACCTTTTTGAGACATAGTTCGAACTATTTTTCAACTGTTATCTGTGCGCCATCATCATCATCAGGAACACAATTATGTGGTTTATTTGCGAAACTGAATAAAATCTTCTTTTACTCAAATGAACAATATATTATTAAGTGCTGCACTCAAACCACGTCCAGTGAAAAACATTTTCTTTTTCTAACGAAAGTATTCAACTCCTTGCAGGCTGTAATCACATCCAACGGGGAATTGACGCCCAATTTTAAATATATCGATGATCTGCGAGCCAAACGAACGGCGTCCATATCACCTTCTTCTGAACGAAAGGTCCTCGTTCTTGGTGCTGGTTATGTGGTGCCACCGCTTGTAGAATACTTAACTAGGGATAACAATCTCCGGCTAACCGTTGGTAAGTTTGAAAAAATGAATGTTTCGTGCAGAATCATTTCGATAATTTAGTAGGTAACTGAAACTCGTAATAATTCACATGTCACTTGTAAAACAATGGCCTTCCGTCGTTAGTAATCTTCACCATATTACTGACCACGAACTAAGGTTTATCTGTGTTGCATGCTGAGCCACATAATCAAGAAAAATCAGAACAGAAGTCTGGACAACATTAAACAATCTCAACTTATTGAAAAAACCGCACTTTTTTGTAGAGGAACAACAGTATTTACGATTGCCATTAAGCGGCAAGCGTTCTCGCGTTTTGATTGGCAAGTTACTGTGGCAAGTTACTGTGTTGTTCCACGACCTTGCATCTAGCATCTCGATTGTTTGAAACAGATAAGCATTCAATGGCAGCTCATCGCCGTTTATGGTTGGTTGGCGCCGAGTTGACCATGATTCCGTCTGTAACAATTTGTGCGCGAACACCATTCGACTGAAATTTCTCCAATCAAGAAACTGCTCCAGTATAGTCTCATTACAATCTGCCGTTCCCGTGCGTTCCAAAAGACAGGGTGACCAAAAATTCATTGGAAGATATCTGTCAATATTATTTTTGGCAGTAATTGTAAACAATAAAACACCGGTTTGCTGTTGGAGTAGTCCTCGCACACAGTTTTCTAGTAACGTGCTTCCTGCTCTGTACTATGACGTGCCGTTACACTTTACTCATGCTATGCTACGCATCACGATCGCAACAGCAAAATTACGTCTATCGGATGGAAACGCACTGAAGTGTTCCTTATGATTATTCACTAGATCAATACAGTTATTGTGATATAGCCCTAGAAATCGTACCAGGATTGAAACCTCCCACACAAGTAATAAGCAGAAGACCTCGTATTGGTTGCAGTAAGCAGTTCATATTCGTGAGACAAGAAGCCGAATTTATGGATGTACAACAGTATTAAAGAAATCATAGTCACTCATTGGCTGATCATATTGAAACATACTAAGTCACAAACTGAGCGTTGATTGGTGCAACACGGAACAAAGAAATAAGCGAATAACAGAAAGCGTAACATTGAGACTGTTCGTCCAATCCTAATGTAGTATCCTCAACGCGACGTTTGGATTGGTCTCCTGTTAGAACTCCTATTGTGTCGGGGTTTGGATAAGCGGTGAATCGAGTAGATTTTCATCACAGTTATATATGCCTCAGGGCTTTAAAACGAAATCTAGCAAACCAAAGACATTACGTGGAATACCAGTGGTCCGTGGCAACCTGTCACACAGTCCACACTAAAAAGCGATGGACGGTGTAAAGTCTCGCTGTCCAATTTTGTCTTCTTTTAATATTTTCATGCCGTCCGAATGAGAATAAATCAAAATTCATCGGTTGGCAAAACACTGAACTGTGTACTCCCAAACAACTTGGAAATCGAACGTTATTTTATTTTGGTCTGGTAACTGATGTGCAACGATGTCTGTGTTTGTTGACTGTGCTGTTAAGCTTCACACTGTTCACTGAACTTTGCTACATAAACCTGCAGACTGCAGTATGTACCTGATGAGATGCAGCAAAATGTGCTTGTGCCAATAAATAGTTCTGACTTCTCTGCTCATGTTTAAAACGGATTTTTTCACTTATATTATGCAACGTTAATTAAACTAATTCAACAATGATTAGGGTACAGACGATTAATGCAATATAATGTGTGCATAATGTATGATTGTATGATGAACTACTCATCAATGATAGCGTGAGAAATCGCCAACAGAAAACGACATTCGATCGAAAAAGGAGAAAAGTTAAGTAATAGTTTTTCTTTTCAAAACTCCACAAATGATGCATAGTTGTTCCGCAAAATCAATATTCTTGTGTGTTAAAGCCGATTGAAGCTTTGCTTATCACATATCTAACCATCAGTGTCCATATTCACAAATAACAATAATTTTTTCAGCTCTACGATCAGAATAGCACAATAAATTGGTCTCTCTGCCAAACCGTTTTACACAACATTTGACCTTCTATCCATTGTTTTGGATAGTTCAAACCTGAAGAACAATGACACTTATGGAATCCAAAGATCTGCTGATCACCCTCATTGATTACAGTACACAAGCAATTAAGAGTAAACATACATGAATGTAACTGATGTAAAACTGATCGCGACGGGATTAACAAACAGATATATGACTTAATCAGTTGGCACTCTGTTGATTCGTCACAAAGTTCATCAATCTCGTTCTAAACAGGTTCAGAAAGAAATGATCAGTGTATACATTATCGACCTAACAGTTACACTGACTAGAGAGTCTGCAGTCTACAGAGTAACCTAAGAGAAAATTTCACTAAATATTGTTCACACTGATAAGAAGCAGGAGAAATGGAAGAAAGTTAGACAAACAGAGAAACTGGATTTACTTTATTCCTATCTAGTTTTTGCAAAAGTAAACAGTTTTCTCACTTATTTTCACAAGTCACCTGTTAATCTCTAAATCTTCCACTTACTGGCGTTGTTAAGTCACACAACTTCTGAACTGGTAATTTTTTTCTCAATTTGAGTGAAACTACAATACTGGCTTTTATAACAACTTAATCAAACGTCAACCGATTTAATTATGTCCATGCTCGCTAACCCCACGTCGATCAATAGCTATTTTCATGGGTTTAAGGTTCTTGAAGTTACACATCTATCTACCACAATGACAATGGTGGGAGCAGAGAATTATGTATGCTTATAAATGCATATTCCGTTCTTTGTGACACAAAAAGCATGAAACACATGTGCATATCCTTGGTATTTTCAGTTTCAAACGTACAGGACGAGTTAGCGAGTATCAGCCAGAACTTTCCAAAAATTCAAGCTCGCAACGTAAATGTACTTGAAGATACCAAAGTGTTGAACAAGCTGGTGAGCGAACATGACCTGGTGATCAGCCTGATCCCATGGAAGTTCCATCCAACAGTGGTAGCAGAATGTGTCAAGCAGAAGCGAAATTTACTCACTGCGAGCTATTGCACCCCGGTGTTAAAAGACATGGAAAGCAGGTTAGTCTGTTCGCGTATTTTTGTCGTCCAGTTCAATTCTCACTAATATATATTACACTAGCTCGAACAAGAATGAGCACTGTACAATCTCAGCAGATTTTGTCGCAGTCTGTCTGCGCAATTTTTTCGAACATTGGCCCCGATATTTAGCTTAATCGATTGAACGTGCAATGAAAGCGGTTGTTTTTGTGAAGAAGCTCATTTTAACAGTGTTTTGGAAAAAAGTTTCCATTCGAAAGCTGCAACGGTCATGCAGCAAATCAGTCGATTGCTTTGTAAAGCTTCTGACTACCACAACCACATTCATGTTTAAAGCCAGATTTGCGCTTTCAGATTGTGACCAACTATCACATCAGCCAATTGACTGAAAAGTTGAGCGCCTACGGGAACGCGGTCTATAACTGAGCGTAATGCCATCTTTTCTGCTCAGTCTAACGTGAAGTGAACAATGTGAGGACTTACGACGGCATCGTCTTATGTCGCCTGCCGTGTAGTCTTACTCATTAATGTCACTTATTGGTGAGATGGTAGATGGACTATGCCGGGAATGATGTCTACGGATAACTTCCACCGACAAGCTATTGGGAGCAAAAAGTTTCAAAATTCAAACAAAGGAAAAAAGCAGTATAAGCAGCTTCTCGGTTGACCAGTAATATTGGTTGTGGCTTTGACATACTGTGGAAAGTAACATTTGCTTTCTATCGTAGCTGATGTGCACTCATGGAAATATCTCCAAAGTTGACATTAAATAGCTTGGGGTGAAAACAGCCTAGATGGGTTCTCCAAACACTGACGATTACCATCCCGTTTCATTAAAGGTGTCAATTAAAGGCAGTACTGTAACAGTAGTTTTCTGATGGTCAAAAAGCAGGCAGCATAAATACGTCGAGACCACCTATGCAAGACCACTGAACGTGGCACTATTGGAATAACATATGAATGTGTGTTGTGTACGATGAAAAGATATGAATATCAAATGTGGAATCATCATGATGAAACACAGTGAATGTAGTCTTTCAAATAATTCAACAATTTGCAGTTATCTGCACATTGGAATCAGTCCGGAACTCATTCGGATAGTGAAATGAATAAAACAGCTGACTTCTATAGTGAAAAAAGACAAAAATACCACAAACAGAAAATTCCAGTAAGCTTTTCCGTGATCGCCTATTTGATCAGCCTCTAATACTGATCAGGAAATAGATCAACGAGTGACCACAAATAAAAGATGACATCATGTCCCAAGTTTACACCCATAATACATGGTAAAAGTATTAGGCCTGTAGTATAACAGGCAATTTCGTTTGTGAGTAGTATACTACTCGTAAGGGACTTCAGGGAAAAGTCGAGCCTCAACGCTAGGAAGACGCCGGACCAGAAGCGACTATCGAAATAGTGTGTACACATTATGGGGGACGTGCCATCAGGGCGAATGACAACGTACTGTTACCCAATGTGTGTGAATGCACGTCAGCCGTGCAAATGAGTGTACGTGTTCGTTGTCCCAGGTTTAACATAACTTGCACGGGAGTTGGCACAATAAACAGATTTACAGGCCAAGCGTCTTTTGCGGTCACAACAAACCAACCAGAGCTTTACGCACATTTTTTATTCACTGTAAACCAAACGCACTCCCCTTTAGATTCAAAACTCTGGTATTCAATAAACGTCGGAATATTCTAATAAAACAGTAACCTTTGCGTTTTTTTAAAGTCAATAAGAAGAACTGGATGAACAGCTGCGACAAAACTAAAACCTCATCTTAGAAAGACTTCCCTAGAAGCAGCTAATGAGCAATCAGTTTGCCAATCCCTGTGATAAACGTTTGTGCAGCACTTCACTTTGCTGTTGAAAAAGAATTCAACAAAATTGACCAGCCTTCGTTTCAGGCTGAGATTCATATATCTTGACAGATTAATGTAATTTTCAGTAATTTTTTTGGTTAGAATTGCATTGAAGGAGTGGTAACACTTATGTGAAATAGGAAGCTAATAATAGAAGTCAGCATGCTGGAAAATTAGCCTGCATAGCATATGTGACGTAACAAACGAAACTGTATCTGTTGTCTGAAGTAGCCAGTTCTTCTACTGTCGGAGTTATGAAAGCACACTAAACCCGTTCTGATCGCCAATCGTCATTTCTTAATCAAGGATGTCATCGCATTTTCAACACACTGTAAGTAGAGCGTCCAAACATCACGGGTGTTCAAAAACAATTCCACCTCATCAAAATATATCGCAAACCCCAAACAAAGCGTTCACAAGACGCCAGATTGTGTTCACTCTAGCGGCCACCCATGAAACTAAAATCCCCTACTACCGATCAGTAGACAACACTCACAAATGATCGCAGCTGTCACTTTCTCCATAGACTTTCCAGTCGGCCCCTTTTGAAAAGAAGCACCAGACTCGAGTTTTACTCTTGTTAGAGCTCGTCAGTAGTGAACATCTTTTCCACGACCTGGACCAGAACTCCAGTCACGTTATCATAAAGCAGCCGTGTTAACCACTGTACCCTCGACCTCGTAGGTGACTGTTCAGCCGTATACACTTGTGATAATGTTCAGATTGCCCGATCGCCTCGAGAAAATAAAGCAACCGTCCTGTTAACTCTGATCGAGGACCTCACGAATAATAAGTCTCCTAAAGTTAAAGTCACAAACATCATTAATTTATTGAGCGACCTTTTGATTACTGTTTTAACGTAAACGAAACTGGAATCTGATGTTTCTTTTTGAAAGAAGCTGACTCGAGAGTTTATGGGAATGTAACAGTTACGATCAACTGAGTGCTGTTCATTTCACATTATATAAAACAAATTAATCAACTATCCGTGTGCTCTTAAAACGGTAAAATATATAGGAGAATATTTTTGTTGTGTAAACTTATGCTCTATTTAATCTGTCGTACAAATACTGAAAATGGGTAGGGTATCTCGTAATGATATAAACGGATAACGCAAAACTGGACACCAACCACTACTTTGAAACAATTCTGGAACAGAAATAATTTAAACCTTCTACACTGGTAAACTATAACCTGTTTTCAGACAGGCAGTAGAGAATACCCTATGCAAATATTAATTAGTAATTCTATGACTGATGCCAGTAAATGAAATGTTAACAAACTGTTAACAAATGTCATCTTTCCTCTCTGATAACATAGTTACTTATAGTACAATGTTACTAGTCAATGCACCGAAACTAGACTGATCACTTTCAGTCCAGCGGTTATGCCATTTGAACTGAAATGACTACAGTCTAAGAAATAGAATCAAACTTTTGTGATATTTTTCAACTTGAATGAAACTATCTACTTCACATTTATAGGTAAAAATATCAGATGAGATTTTTCTTCACAATCTGGTAGTGTAGGATGTGGTGTTTAAGTGAATGATCCACAAACACCTTATTTCGCTTGTAATTGATTAATCAAAGGCCAACATAAATTGATAGCTAGCAATGGGAGGTTAAATGCATGAAAGATCTTTTGTGCGCACAAGTTTAGCATAGGAAATCGAGTCACAATCACTTCGGCTGTTGTTGGCTTGACCTCGATTGGCTGGTCTTTATTATACAGACGTTCTTGACAAATTCGTTCGGATAAACTGTATGATGCGTGTCTGCTAAGTGGGTGACAGCCGCGCTTGTTATCTGTTTCCTCACTCTAGTTCTTGATCAGTGTGAATGGTGCTGTCTTACCCATTTAGATAATTGTCTCGTAGCACACCCAATGTATTCTGCCCCATAACAGCAAGAAACTAAGTGTTCGGGCATGTCTTGAGAGTGAACAAACAAGCTGTCCTTCAGACAGAGAAACATAAGTGGACAGGTAGGACACCACGAACGAAGCGTAATATTTTGACCCATAGATTTGTATTGACCTGATAATGAGATTTCTAAAGCTCATGTTCATCACTATATCCCCTCAATGAACCCATAGGATTAATAGGAACATACTACAGAAGCAATCGCCTACTCACTCGTTAAGGATCGTCAAGTAGCCCAGATTTAGAAATGTGCGCTGCAAAGGATATGAACCCGAAATCAAACGCCTTCAGTAGGTAGCATTATAATTTGTATTTCTCAAATTAATCAGTTTACTTAGATGTCCTCGTCTTTCAATACTGATCAACAGTATTCAACAGGCCGGAATTACCGCATTCATGGAAATGGGTTTGGATCCAGGAATCGATCATCTGCTAACCAAAGAATGCATCGACGAAGTCACTCAGAAGGGCGGTCGTGTGGTTTCCTATCGTTCATTCACAGGTGGGCTTCCAGCACCAGAGAATTCCAATAACCCCTTACGCTACAAATTCAGCTGGAGTCCGGAAGCTGCGATGTCTACGGTGATGAATGGCGCAAAGTACTTGGAAAACGGTGAGGTAATCATTTAAAAAACATAGATACTTTGAAAAATGGTGTGATAAAAGGAGATGATTTTTAACCAATGAGTTGAGAAGTATACAACGATACGAGCAAGCTGTAATACTCCAGTGTCCAACCACATCAAGTGGCCTTAGTCAGGAGTGCAGCATGATTCTACATTATTAGTCCTCATGGAGGAAAAGGTACTCGAGTCAAAAAAATTGCGCAATTCCTCACAGTAAGTGATAATCCAGCTTTACACAATCACACCTTCAAAGGACAACCAAAAACTGTCCCGTTTCAGTTGGAATATACTTGTGGTCGATTAAAAATTTACCATGTCAGAACAAGTTCTGAGAAATGGGTAATTTTGTTTGTTGGTAACGTTTTACTTCTGACATGGAAGCTTTGTTAGACTAAATGACCCACCCTCAAATTTGATGGTGTTTCGGGCAGGCCAAACATGTGCAATAAGCCATAGTTCAAGTGTATTTGTACAAGTGTACACATGTTAGGTTCGAACTGCTAATTGCAGTGGATCGAGTGAACACACGAACAGTGAGACAGCAATGAAATCCACATTATAAGTCAGATCAACTGAGTAAAGAGTCAACCGATGTTTAGGAAAGTAGAGGAATCAAAATCTTGGCCTGTTAATTACCAGAGAGTTAGGTCTCGTCAATTCTACTTACAACGCATTTGAATGACAATTTCAACGTCCTCTACATCCAAGCGTACCTGTGGGGTCCTAAACCCTCGATATTTTTCAGATCAAGGTCATAACCTGTGATTAACGCGTGACCAGCGATTTATAAATCCTTGATCACGATATTCCCGTTGCTTTCGTGAGTGAGTTTCTAGTGTTCCTCCAATGTTCACTTACTTTGGTTTTAAGCTGTCATGAGGTCTACCACCTATAAACTCGTGAACAAACCTCGCGTAATTATCCTGCATATACGACCACCAAGTAAAAAACCCCTAAAGGGTGTATCACGATTTTACGCAGTGACATTCATTTTGGAAAACATAGTCTGGATGTCTACTTTGTTCTAGCAATTGTCATGACTTTACATCCACCTCTAGTGTAAAACAAACTTAGAAAACGCAAAAGCAGTTTCGCTACTGGAGCTAGGTGAATGTATGAAAAAATCTTTCGGAAGTTATCTTCGAACAAAATGACTAGTATTAGTTAAAAATTGCGTAAAATAAGATCCACAAACACTAAAATGATGAAAAACGAACAAATTACTAAAAAGTAAATGAGATGTGTCACTACAGCCGGACTTTCTTCTGAATGTCAGGAAAAAAAGTTTGAAGTCATTTGCCAAACGGCTAAGAAAGAGTAAATGACGGCAACACAAGGAACAGACATGCATCAAAGAGACGGAAGAACAGACTACAATGGGGTGGACAAAAAAGATCAGACCTGAAACGAAAAGTGGTAGTCGTGCAAATCTTGCAAAATTTATTTTTGCATGAAGAAACCACGCCAAACTGTGCCTTGCAGTACTAAAGCGTCGCACGGAATCCAACCTGAGGGGAATATTCTATCCTATAGTTGGAAATGACCGTTAGAAATCATAAGTAGTCAAGTGTACAAACAGCTACTTCTAATGTTTCTCATCATGCTTTTACAATAATATATGTGCGAATAATTTGTGAAAATCAGAACAAATCAAACAGGTCATTACAATTCAGAGATGTGAAGTGGACAGTATGCTATAGAGGAATGGCGAGTGTTAGTAAATGTGGGAGAGTGTCACACGTGCTTAACGTGAAACAGGCGTTTCGTATCAAGTGGTTCACGCTTGTTGGGATATCAGGTGGCTTTGGAATAAAGTTCATACAAACGGGAGTTGTAGAGTCTGATGGCAATATATTCTGCCGATGATAGCAGCCGTACTCTGACTACTCTGGAGTGGGGTTGACGACCTCTTTAGATTATTCAGAATGATTCACTCGAAATTATTTTCTAACTAGTGTTAATCAAACGGGAACTAACCGTGCAGGAGACAGACTGTCTTGAATCACCGTAGAGACACTTTGAAGGGTGATCACGAATCCATTTCTACAGCCGCCTTGCGGTTCTCTCAACGTACTCCGCTTGATAGCAAGTAGGAGAATGGACAAAGAATGACGAGGAAAACCTTCACACGTTAGTCTGAGGTGTGACATCAGTTCCAGATGCGTACTGAACGATAACATGGACCAAGCAGCAGGATAGACACACTTAATAACATCAGAAATTCGACAGATGAGAATCCCACTAGTATCTTCACCTTTATATAATATGAGCTACAAGGACAGACTTTCATCCGCTGTCTAGAGGATTTTATGTTTCGTTTTCGCTAGTATGTTTCTATCTGTAAATTGCTGGGGATATCTATTTTGACTGTCTTTCGTTCAAATCTTATGTAACCTGGTGAGAATTACCGAAGGCAGCTGTTCGCATACAAGTAAATTCTTCCAAATTCCACAAGTAAACGGAGAGAAATGAAACAGTCCAAGAATCATCAAAAAGTTGGCGACAGTTTGTAACTCAAGATGAAAATAAAACCATTATATTGAGATGTGTTGTATAACAAGAAGCGTGGAATAAATCACCTGACCATTTCAAAAGTAACATTCAAAGGATCAGAACAAAAGGTTATCCATAAAATCGGATGCCAAAGAGAACGACATTTGCATATTGAGGAGAGATGATTCCTTGGCTGCTGATATGAGCTCATGTGTAGTGAAAAGAAAGATGAGAAAATTGCATCCTGAATGTTGCACAAGCCTGCGATGAATGGGGAGACATTACAACATGCGACCCGGAAACGGTTAGTAACATGTGAAGTAGATTTTTAGAAAAATTATAAAACGGAAATGGAGCTCATGTTTAACGTAATTGGAGATTAACGGTGTAGTAACCGGTAAATAGTAGAGGATTTGGTTTATAGTACTTGGACACCACTTATATGTCACCGGTGTATTTGCATTCAGATAATGTTTTCACTTGCACCCTATTGAAATATCTCAAGCGTCAAACACAAGTGAGCATTGCTCACAAATGCGGTTGAATGTTCATTCATGACAATTCGGCTGTGTTTAGTGTGAGTTCAAAGACGTGGCGGCCAACATGGTTGTGAATGTAGAATGACACATCACGACCAACTTATAATATATTAATTTTCAGTCACTCTGGAGAGTCTTCGTCAAGAACGTTGTAACAGTCTTTCACCACACCACGTAAAATAAGACATCAGAGCTGGCCGGAACGTGGAATACTACATATTATTCATAAGATCATCACGGCTTAAAACACATGTCAAGCAAAATACCAAAGTTTCTTGAATTTATTCGTGTTACTATTGATGCGGGGCTTCTCTAAGAGATAAATTAATCCATAGGTACTTGATAAATGTTTGCGCATCGGATTTAGACATGGTTAACGCTGTACTATTAGCTAGCAACTAGACTTATCTGAGAAAAAAAGTTTATTTTAAAGTCGACATTAAGCAACAGTCTGTTACCAGATCACTATTTCTGGATACTAATCAAAAGGTAGTGAAGTTTTGTTTGGTTTACTACTTTCGAATTAATTACATTCCTATTATGTGTGAAGATAAAAGAAATACCAGCTGACGGTAGTCTGATGAAAATGGCCAGTGCAATGGACGTATTCCCCGGATTCAATTTGGAAGGCTATCCTAATCGAGACTCTACACGTTACATTGACCTCTACGGTCTGCAAGGATGTCACACCGTGATCCGCGGTACTTTGCGGTACAGTGGCTACACAAATGCCGTCTCAGCCATGCTTCAGTTGGGCTTGTTACATTCGAAACCGGAACAAATTCTACAGCCTGGGTCACCGAAAATAACGTGGGTAAGCTTTATGCAATTACGCCTTTGTGAGTATTCATTTACTGTACCTGATAATCACAATAGCATGACGTTGAAAACACTAAGTCGTAAATATGGGGTTTATGTAATGTTAATCAGTAGTGTTAATAATTACTTGCTAGATATGCATCACCTTTCCGTTGCTGTTCGATTATCATACGTAAATCCCCCAATAACTGTTGAGTCGAAAAGCTGATGAACATAAAAACCCTATTTAATGAATGCCGTGTTACCGAAATAGTCTTAAACAAATCCTATCCTGTAAAGTACAGCACTTTGCGTAAGTTAACTTTTTATGTTGTTAATATATGTATTGCATTGGATTAAAATCAGAATGTTGTTCAGATAACACGCGCAACCAACCGAGATGTTCTGTTACACTGGCAGTTAGCACAATCCAATTTATCACCTATTCTAAGTTACTGATAAGTCGCTTGACAGATTTGCTAAGTTAGAAGAGACCTAATTGCAAAAAATATGGACTTCGGATGGGTTCAATTCAGCGACTAAGACAACATACCCAAACGCGATAAATGCTTTACCAGTTGAGCTACGAAGTCAACCAACTGTCTTATGGAATCCACTAAATGATCCAGCCGATTGACTGCCCAAGCAGAATTTCTTGATCAGTTCACGCCGGAATCCAACAACGCCACCGATGAGCATTGACACTAAATGACTGCTAAGTAGTTTGGCAGATTTGATAATCTAGAAGAGACCCAATTGCGAAAAAACCGCACTTCGGATGAATTCGAACCAGTGAACCAGCGTGTCTTTTAGAACAAACGTTAGGAATCATAAAAATGCTCCTTTCACTAATGTTGTGAACCCTCGAAGAGATTAGCTGGTTCGTCCTCGATATGGTAGTGCACTTGGAAGAAATCGGACCCTCCCCGTTGTAATAATTAACGGGGAAAATCTCGATCCCGAAAATACCGCGACTGTCCCCGTGATTTTCTCTCAAGACAAGCCAAAAGACGCGTGCGAAAAAACGGCATTGTTCCGCCCCAAAACCTGTGCGACAAGGTGAGAAGTACAAAGTATTTATATGGTGCGTAGTGATTTAAAAACATTCTGGAATCAGAAAATAGGACAGGTACCGAAAAAAATGGTTAGGGTCACTAAGCCATCAATGAGCATAGCGCGATAAAGGTCGGACAGGTGAAAAAATAACCAAGGTTACCTCTCGACCGTTCTGGACATTTCCGTTAATTCTGATTGGAGCAATCGTTCTTTTCGACAGGAAATAATAGACTCCTTAAAACTAACAAAATGAGTTTCGTCCTATTCATATCAACGGTATGTTTTTCAGTCATAATCGTATTTGCATTGTAAAGGAACGAAATTACGTTAGGATACTTTCGTGTTCGTATGCAACTTAAGCATATCCGTCTTACATTAAACGCACAAAACTTTGAATCGTTTGATAGTCAGCAGGGGAATGCCAATCACCTGCCTTGAAGACACGCGCAATTGTGACTGACAATGTTGTACAGGAAATGCCGGTATAAAACGTCTGTCTGAACAGTTTACAAGAAGTCTCCGTCAGACTGACAGTTGCTTCCTTGAGGACCTTGTTGTGGATCTTATCTTGAGTCAACGTACTATAAGAATTGACCTTATGCGAGCCCTCAACATCCAGTGCAGCCGTCTGGAGAGGTTGTACAGTATAAACCACCGACCCATATTTCTTGAAGAACCCAACAGCTACTTAGACATCGAAAATCAAGCAGTCGCAACGAAAGAACGGAGAGCATTTTTTTCTCAGTTGACGCATGTTTAAACAATAAATTTTCGTTTAAGCAAACCGTCAGTAGGAACCTTTTGTGCATTAATTCAATGTGCTCAGAGGTTTCCCGCTTACACCTGTATCGAACGGTGCCAAAAGTGTTTATATCCGCTGAAATGACAGTAAGTTCGTACTTCTCGATCAAGTGGAACAGTTACCAGGGCGGTGATGTATTCTACGTGGAAAAGATGCACAAGGAAACAAGGTAAACAGAATGCCCGAAACGAACAAATCGTCCATCTGATGAACTGCGTTTTAGAACGCAGGTTAGTTCTGGTCGATAAAAACACTATCAAGGATTCGTAAATCGAGATAGCTCCTCAGGCAGTTAAGACCAACCTGACTGAAGTTTCCGACTGTAGCCTCTTTGCTGGTTGCTGTAACCGCTGACATATGAGATCAAAAACTTGTAAGAAGTGGTCATAAGCTGTGGTCAGGCGACCACTCTGTCCACGAGGTGAATTTAATTCGTGATAACTAGGTCACACAAAGGAGTTCAGTCAGAACGCGCTCATGCTTTCCGTCGTAGCCCATAATACGCCGTCTCAGTCGGAATAGGACAGTGCTGACTAGGTTATTTTGGATACATTGCAGCTACCTATGCAAAATGGGGAAAGGCCGTCATCTTAGGAATTTTTCTAGTATTGCAGAAAGAGCATCGTCATCGGATATGTTGCATGAGGGTGAACGATATACAACCCCCATTAGGGTACGTCGTGGCCACATTGTCAATCGAAGCCACAGGAAGACCGAAGGCACTGGAAACCCTGTGTGTGCGGAGACTGGCAAAGGAAGGTCGCAGGGTCCCGTAGTCCCCCCTAAACAAAAGAGGCTCGGTGAACAACCTTTTTCCAAAAAAAACTTCTTGAGCTGAGTTTAACGGATAGTGACCAAAAGGTAAAGCAGCCTTATGGTGGCTTTACAGCACAACCCAATCAACAGCGCAACGTTTGTGAGACCAAATGAGAAAGAGGATGATAAAACTGATTTACCTAGTTCAGTTGGAGAATGTGTGAGAAATGGACGCCACACAATGATTAATTTCTCTTTGGCAAACTTTTTCATTTGACTTCGTCTTAGTCATTTCCATCTTCACGGCTACTGACTTCATAACGATTACACCATCAGTGAGGACAATTGAGGTAGTACCATTTATGGCATTAAAGACACTAAATACCGTTTTGTCCCCGAAAATACCGCAGGTGCTTAATAACTCGGTGGATATCCACCAGACTTCTGTTACCGTCAATAGCAATCTACACCATTCAAAATGGTGAGAAATACAGACAACCATAAAATACAGATTACGATATTTTATAGATATATTTTGTGACATACAATTTACGACACACGGTTCCAATAGAGCAAAAATATAATGCTCCCAAGTAATTTGAACAAAGTCTATCCGAAGAGTTAAAACTTGACAACAACAAAACTTAACTCACCTAACAACACTGAAACCTTTACGGTCCAGAAGTTCTCATAAGTATCAACTTTGTGGATTACTAAAGCTTCACAAGGACAACGCGCAACTGTGACCAGTTTTCTCGTTATCTACTCATCTCAACACGAGTTAACAAAGTGGCTCATTAAAGTATTCAATTAAGTAAAATGGACAACAAACAAACATTCGTTGAAAGATGGTTTCCGGCTAGTTGAAATAATTGAGAACTTCAACCTTCATAAGAAATACGTGACTAGCATGGACGCCAACTCGTTATCCACAACAACATGAAACTATTCAAATCATATATGATTACATCAATGTGAATCAATTCGAACTACCCATTCCAACGCCTGAACTCAAACGACTTCTTTTATGTACTTCGAGTGTAAAACCCAATGTCTAACACATACTACAAGCAAATTGATGGCCAAGCCATAGGAAGTCCTTTTGAATCTACCTTGGCTAACAGTATGGCCTATCCAAAAATCGGAATGGGCAAAA
>JTDE01001182.1:140938-160224 GCA_014338405.1 Paragonimus skrjabini miyazakii
ACTCCTCCACTATATGAATCATGTGTCAGTTATGACTGACAACAAAGAACATGCCAAAGACGTCTTGACAGTATTCAATGGACCGCACGCCAACAATACTTTGAAATCCGAATGTGTGAATGTAATGAATCTTTTCCATGTTTAGATATCCGCATTACTCGAATTGCTCTATTTATCGTAAATACATTCCGGATTACCAATACTCGCACTTTAACAGATTCGTACAAAGGCATTACAAAACAGGACTTATTAAAATGTTATTTGATAGAGTCAGAAAGGTATGTAACCAAGATATAATCAACAGAAAACTGCAATTAACAAATCAGGTTCTCTTTGTGAGCTGGCGTCCACAATCACTGATCCCAAAGTTTTTCAAGAAATTTCCCAAGCAACTAGTAAAAGTGATGCCAACGTTCAAAGTCCTTTTACAATTACCGCACAGAGATGTCAGTACGTCGCCAAAACGCTCACTAGAGGATGTTGTGATACGGGCTTAAAAGGTCGCAGATGTATTTTGGCTTATATCACAAATCACAATGAAAATCCACTTCGAAAAATACAAACGTCTTCATTCACTAGGTCCCATACTATTTGCCGATTTTCATGTGGTCGCTAAGTCAATTACACTGGCATGACGAAGTAGCAATTGAAGTTTCGAATCTCGCAACACCTCTCAGCATGAGTGAAGAAGCATGTGGTGCAAGTACAAGCCGACAGTGATGTGTGTACACACAGAATAAAACGCCTAACTTGTTGCTATGCTCTGAGGAAGTTGCTCTGAGATGCTGGTCTCCGCTTTTACGCGTGCAGAAAGACATGTCTATTAGTATGGCACTGTCATGACAACGATGTATTTTCAGTTTCGCTTTTGGCCTCCTGTATTCCGCTGTATCATCTCCTGCTCTGTAGTTCACGCGCTATAATATGCAGAGGAATTTTCCACGCTATAAATCATGCATATCTAAGCTTTTGACTGCTCTATTCGAATTTGTTTCGATCAAATGTGCGTGGTGTTAAACTCGAAGCAAGAACATTTGGGCCAACTTCTGAATCCTCTGCGCAGAACCCTAATACTGAATCGCAGATGCTTGATGTGGCTACCAAAGACAGTTATAATGGAAAATTGCGTTGAAACTGTTTTTCTCTGGAGTGAAAGGGTTTTGTTTGACTGTTGAGAGAAACGCGTCGAGAAATTTGAAGATTTCATGATTTCGCAACTACCAAGTTGATAACAGCACAATCGCAGAAAACAACGGTAAATATGCACACTCCTGATGACCAGAAATCTTTTGAAGACATTTCACTGGTTAAATTAAAGGACGTAAATTATTTTCATATATTCAGGTTCGTTTGTCCAGTCATCAAGACGGATGCCCTAGGCTAAAAGCGTAAAGTGCGAAGTTGACAACGTAGGATAGGCTCACCTCTCGGACTCGAGTCCTCACGACTCACACAGACGGTTGTTGGATAGCTTAGAAGAGATGGCGATTAACTGAATTTATTGGGATGAATATCGTTGTTTTTCGTGAAGTAAACTCCGTTTTTGAAGCACAACAGCAAAAATGTCGAGGAATCTATCCCGTTTTCAGCTTAATCGCTCGGTTACAATGTGAATATATCTTAATTTTGCATAATTGAGCCTAGGCGTGAAAACTGTCAGAAACTAGGTCAGAGTTCTGCCCCTTTTTCTTCATAGACTAAGGTTTATTTTTTTGTTTACGGTTATGTGATAAATAAACACACGGGTCAAGACTAATCTCATAGGTGATTCACCGGTACCAACACAAAAATATGTTTGGAAACGCTCGTTGTGAGCATTTTCATAAAGTCATAAAGCTGTGCTTCTTCACGATACATTAACTGACCTGAGGATCGATACACGATCCACTCACTAAACACGTCCTTGCGTCTATTTCACCAATCTGATCAGATGAGTCAACTTACTGTTTATAGGTTCGTAAACTGCATATTTAAGGAAGTCCAAGATTTCTAACCCAAATTTTTCTCTGTTACCATTATGTGTTCCCCAGCGACAACTGATCTGTCAAAAGCTGTCCTTGAATGAGAAATTGAACGTGGAACAAATGGAACGTGCGATTTTGAACAAACTTGGTAACGATAAAATGAAATACGAGTGCTTGCATGAGTGAGTTTACTGTCTGTGATATGCGCCTGAATACCACTCACATAATTAAGCTTTTGACTGGCTGGTGTGTTTAGAACAAACCCATTCGTGCATGACAAGATTTTGCTTCAGGTTTGTATAACCCAAAAGCCAACATGCGTTATCGTAAACCGTCATGAATTATTGACGGCAGAATTTAGATTGCAGCATATGAAGCCAAACACACTTGTACACAGTTGATCACAGAGTTCACGACTGTCCAAAGTAAATGATTGCAAAAATCAAAAGGTGTGTACAATCTAGCTTCACTTCGTAAACACAGAACCAACGGAGTTCCTTCGATTTGCCCGCACTCTGTTAGTAAGTCGTCGGCAGAATCAGGTCTTGTAAAAAAAATGGTTGTTTGTTCGGTTATTTTGAGAATAACGGAAAGTAAACTGTTCACCATTCTAGAGGTTGATCCAACTGACATCTCAGACAGTTAAATAGTTTTTATTGTGTTTTGACACCAAAGACAGTAAGAAAAAACGTGAGCATTGAAATAGATATTACTCAGACACCATAGTTAAGTTAAAACGGTGTGGAATTAAAATAAGTGAAAGCATAGTCAAACTTAATTTTGTTGATCATCGCTGATCTGTAATGATCAAAATGAAAGGGAGAAACCACATTATAAGAATGTTTAAATGAGGCATAACAATAATGGTATGGTACTATGACATGAACATTCGAACGTATTCATTAAACACGTACGTAGGCAAAGACCAAAAATACACGAAATCTGTTGTTTATTCTAAACGGAATACAAGCAGACAAATAAAACGGTTTATTGTAACAACAACAAAAAACAGACACAGAGCAGTCAATTGAACGTAAAGTAGTGCACACTGTGTGAACAAGAGACGTGTGTACGATTAGTTCCCACGGTCGATAAGATGGTCAATCCGAATAGTCATCCATTGATCGATAGACACGCACACAACGTGCGTGGAAGGGTCGATGACAAATCAATCGGGCGTTGAGGCTATTCGGCTTGGAAACGGTCTAGTGGATGCTGATGCTGGGATTGGCGTAGGGGTAAGTTAGCAGGGAGCGCTGAAACAGACATGTGCTTCAAAGGGTGGAGCTATCAGGGACAGTGTATCCTGGACTGGATGCCCGCAGGTGCACATGATCTAGATGGTGACGCACCATTCGCCCATCTTCCACTGTTGCCTGTGTAATTTGTCCGTTTGCAATTGTGACAGAAGCGGATTGCCATTTTTTTCCAGTGAGTAGACGCACAAGGACGAGATCACACTCAATACACACGTCTGTCTTCAGTAGGCTTGTCAAAACGGTCTTTTTCTTGGTTCGCTCCTATATAATAGATTACCTTTGACTGAGGGACTTCGTCTCCGAGTACAAAGACGATGACTAAACATCAGTTCGGCAGTGCTGCAGCTGGTGGCTTCGTCAACAAAATTTCGATAAGCAAATAGAGCGCGGTCTGTACTAGGTTGCACTAGGTTGTTTCTTCAACACAGTCTACACTGTCTTCACAGCGCACTCAGCCAGACCGTTCGAAGAGGGATGATAAGTTTACTGTCGTAACATGCTTGATTCCATTGAAAGTTTGACAATTCAGCGCTGGCAATCACTGAACCGTTTCCGGTCACAATAGTTTCTGTCGAACCGAATGTCGCCAGGGCTGTATGCAATTTGATTATTGTGGTAGTCGTTATTGTTGGAGGAATGTGAGCATCAATCTATTTGAAATGGTCATCCACGACCAGTAAAATCATTTGACCTCCAAACGGGTCAAGAAAGTCCAGATGGATTCGCTTTCGTAGTGTTTCTGGCCATCTCCAAGGGTGCAGTGGTACCTTGGGTATTGAATTTTTGCTTTCTTGGTAGAATGCACATGATTTAACCACTGACGCAATGTCAGCGTGGACCACCACACATAAAAGCGGGATAATGATTTCATTTTCACGACGCCTGGGTGAGCATCATTGAGTTCATCAGGAACAGATGGTCGCACTCTCTTCGGAACCACCGCACGTGTTCCCCAAAGCAGACACCCATTTTGAAGACAATTTGAACATTCTCGATCAGAAAGGTATAAGCTCGTCAGGTGTCCATTCTGGTTATCCCATCTGCACGTACCGCCTGACTAAGGTAAGCACGGTGTCTTAGTCTATATATCCTTCGACGTAACAGAATGGTTGAAACGTTGAATAAGATACACAAGTTCCTCTGGGATGAATTCTGTGGACGGTGTATCTGGTGATAGCAGCCTACCTAGGGCACCAGCAGCACTTTTAAATCGTTCAAGGGTGTATTGATTTTTATAGTTGTAAGCAGACAACATGAGAGACCAAGGAATCACCCGCGGTGAGATCATTTGTTGTGTCGTTTTTCCTTTCCTAGTAACGAAATAAGGAGCTTATGGTTCGTAAAAGTTGTGAGCCGTCATCCAGAAAGTTATTAGCGAAAATGCTTTACACTAAATAGAATAGCCAGGGCTTCCCGGCCAAGTTGTGATTCCTTTCTGTTACGCTTAATATCCGGAAGTAGTAAAAAAATGGGACGCTGTGGTCCATCTGGAAACACCAGCACCAATACCATATGGAGAAGCATCGCAAGAGTGTGAATGGTTTTTTCGGATCATAATAAAATGTGTGATGAAATAAGAATCCGTTTGATATTGACGAAAGCAGGTTGATAAATAGATTTTCACCGCTAGCTTATACCCCTACGTAGAAGCTGATAAATGTGGTAAATATGCTTAGCTATGAAAGGTGATTCAAGAAAACTGTTACCCCTCCTAAAAACGACCGAAATCTGCTCACGTTTTTAGGTGGTGGTGTATCTAATAGGACTCGTAAGTTATTTTCTAATGTCTACAGGCCTTTATTTGAGAGCTTAAATCCAAGGTACTGTACACTGAGTACCAGGAACTCACACTCTTTCTTTTACAATACAAGACCTGATTCTTATAGTTTTTTTCAATACAAAGTTCAAAATCTCAAAGTGCTACTCACTATTACGTCCGGTGATCAGAATGTCATCAAAGTATGCACACGTATTAGGTATATTCTTGATAACAGGGTCAACGAGACTGATGAGTGGTAGGGGAATTTGGACGTTCAAACAAATTTAACGCCACCCATAATTGATCACAGCTGTCGCATTCCCATAGACTTTCAGTCGGTCCCTTTCGAAAAGAAGCACTAATCTGTGCCCCCTCTCCAGGCGATCGGGCAATCACATTGAATGAGGCTGGGCATTCACATACAGTGATGCAGTTGTGCCTAATGTGGGACCAATGGCGCAGTGATCAACACGGTTGCCTCATGAAAGTAAGGCCCGATTTCTAGTCCCGGCCGTGGTAAGCAAACGCACTACTGACGAGCTCTAACAAGAGCAAAACTCGAGTCTAACGTTTTTTTCGAAAGGGGCCAACTAGAAAGTCTATGAGAATGCGATAGCTTCGATTAATTGTAGGTGCTCTTCAAGTTATAAGCCAATGATACGTTGAAAAATAGTGGGCGAAGGTTAATTCAGAATGGGAGGTGGGTGTAACGGAACAACCCTACATGAGTGAACATTCCAGTGCAACGACATGAGTCTCCATCTAGTTCAGTCTGCTGAGCATGCGTGACTCAAGTACAACTTTGTAGAGGATTCACCGCCAGATAAGGATGCGTATATTTCCTCAATTTTTGATAAGAATTGGTAATCTAGCTGTAACATTCCGTCCATAGTTATTTTATAGTCACCACAAATTTTTAATGCACCGTCGGGTTTTGATACGCATATTATGAGCATTGCCTAACCTGAACACTTGACGGGTACAATTGTATCTTCTTCTTGAAGCCAGCGTATTTCATTTTCGACCTCTACTAAGAACGTATGGCAGAATCCGAGCATTCCAGAAACTTCGGTGTTGTTTCCAGTGAAAGTAGTACATGTATGGCGCTTCGTCCGACCGAACAAACCCGCATGTGCATTCGAAATTGTAGATAATCGTGACTTAGCCTCAATTATATCAATACTTCATAGGATACCAGGAAGAGGCTTTATCCATTTCCGACCAAGTACATTTGGACCCAGGCCTTTAATCACATAGACACGTAGGTATATTACAAAACTGCTATAAGACACACGTGCACAGAAAGTACCAATAACACACCCCGTTTGGTCAGTACGAGATCTCAAACGAATTTTTGGTGGATCCATCTCCGAAAGATATGGTAAGGCAATCGACCGCAGTAGTGTAACGGCCGATCCAGCATCATTTTTCAATGCAACTTGCTCTCCATTCCCATTTAGGGAGAAAGGGAACGGTTTGTCTAACGTTGTTCCACGACTGTTGTATTGTTAATCCACTCAATATTCAAGTTCTCGTGAATCAGATTAGGTTACCTGGAAGTATGCAACTTGCAAGCAGTATGTGTGGAAAAACACATTTTCTGAACATGATCTTTCTTCTGACAGAAGCGGCTAATCGAATTCAATTGTGGACGCTCGGTCGGTTTTGAATGGTAGTCAGCACAACGATAGCAACAGAACTCCTTACAATGTTTGACGTGTGTCAACCTGTTAACACTAGCGTGTAAACTGCTAGCGTAAGACGTACGTATTGTGTGAATAATTAGTTCCTACGGTTGATAAGATGGCCATCGGTCGACAGACATGCATATGATGCGTGTGGAACGGTCGATGACGCGTCACACGGACGTATCAAAACGTTCTGAAGATATTGAATTACTTCATAATCCGTAACTTATTTCTTCTCATTCCCAGTCTAGGCTTCTTATCCGACGATCCGGTTGCTCAGGCTGGAACCCCACTGGCAAGCACCTCCATACAACTGTCCAAGGTGCTAACATACGGTAAGTTGATTGAATGGTTAAGTGATTCACTCTCGGGACATTCCTTGGGTATGACCAGGTTAAATCATGAAGCCTACTCACGAATTTGACTAGCATGACTAATTGCCTTTTAGTTTTGGCTCGTCTGGAACAAATGACAGAAGAAAACTTTGAACTCATACACATCGGTTCATTCGACAAAAGTCCTCGATGTAGATCTTGGACAGTTCAGTCATCACAGTATTACCAATATAGATAATAAGAACAGATAACAAACTATTGGACGTATGGGACCTGTAACCCTAGTAGATATATATATAATACGCCACGTATTATTGCTATAATCACGTTTTCATGTGGATCAACGGCCTTGAACTGTGATCAACAGAGTGCAGGGTGTCCGTTACCCACTCAACTCACTGTGTGATATAGAACTCACCATGAGATCCAGCGGACTGACTGCCCAAGGTTTCCTCAACAGTTCATGCTGGAATCCATCAGCGCCACCATTAAGCGTTGCTGTTTCTGTCGCTGGTTCGAATCCAGCCGACGCCCACAGTTTACACAACTGAGTCTCAACCAAATTATCAAATCTGCCACACTACTTATAAGTAACCCAATATAGACGCACAACGGTGGCGTTGATGGATTCCAGCGTAAACAGTTGACAAATCCTGCTTAGGCAGTCCGTCCCCTGGATCATTTGGTAGATTCCATATGACACACTGGGGTGGACAGGGAACTGAGTCCAAATGTGAAATCGGACACCCTGGACGAACGCCATCAGAAGTGATGAACGTCCGAGGCAGTTGTCCATAAACCCTCGCCTTACTTGCAAACTGGGCATACAGTGATCTCAACAGATTCACATATTTCCCTGATAATCCCTTGCGAAGAAAACAGTTCCAGAGAACGTTAAGACCGTCGGCTGTCTAGAAGAGTGCCGATTCCTCAACATCTATCGCAAAGTAAAAATGTAACCAACGCACCCACGACCAGATCGGAATCCTCTCAGCTTGGTGAGCTGACGTAAAAACCAGTGAGTAAATTAAACGCAACAGATACTAGACTGATGCCTCTGCGGATGTCGCATAGACTTCAGGTCCTCTTTTGGAAAACGAGAATTACTGTTGATAAGCACCAATCACGAGGTGCCTCTTCAGTTTCCCAAATCGTCTGGAGAAGTTTCGTCAGTTCTGATATCAACCTTTCCCCACCATCCTTGAAAAGAGAAGGAGAGAGGAGGTCTGGACCATCAGCCTTATTACGCTTTAATAACTTGAGCTCTAGGACCACTTTTGCTTCCGACGGAGGGCCGTCTGGAACGTAATAACTGACCATTCGGGTCCCGTCGTCTACATGAACTAGTCGAGGCCAGCTGAACTGTTCTTCAAAATGTTTGGCCTGCTGTTAGGGCGTCCATTTCTTTCCGTCCGAAAACCGTCTCCGTCCTTGAGAAAAAAAACGGTTGACTTTGTCCTAGTTAGCGGACCTGCTCAGAATGGCTGAGAGGTGATCTTGGCTAGTTTTTCCCCGTCCGACTTTCTATGCCGCTATAAACATTAGTGACCCTAACTCTTATTTTCGGCAAATGTTCTCTTTGATGTCTTGGGAAAGTTTGGACATTACACGCCATATAAATACTTCGTAGTTGTCGCCTTTGTCGTACACGTTTTAGGGCGGAACAGAGCTCTTATTTGTACGCGTCTTTTGAGCTTGTCTTGGGAGCAAATACGGGGACAGTCTAAGTACTTTTCGGGACCGAGATTTCCGTGTTAATTAGTACCGGGACAAGAATCCGATTTTATCAACCGCTCCACTATATCGAGAACGAACCAACGTATCGTTTGGGAGGGTTTACAACAAGTTGGCGACGGAGATGAACCCACGATATCAATAACGTTCGAACAAATGCCAACCCTCCTTCAACAACAGCAGAAATAATTCAAGCAAGCGCTGCTGAAACTGATTGAAACACTGACGCAGAAGCTTAGTTTCCAGCAACCGACAGCAGGATCCAACGAAACCGTCAAACCCACAACAGAGTCTCTGATCAACTCAATCAGCGAGTTCCATTTTGATTCTGTAACTGGCACTACATTCGAGTCTTGGTTCAAAAAGTATGAGGACATTTTCAAGGTGGAACTGTCAGACGCTGATGATGCTCGGAAGGTGAGGTTGCTGCTTCGCAAACTTGGTATCTCAGAACACAAACGGTACATCAACTTTATCCTGCCGAAGAACTCAAGGGATTTCAGTTTTGACGGAACCACTCAGACGTTGTCCAAAATCTTTGGCGACCAGTCATCTCTGTTTAACATACGCTACCAGTGCCTAAAGCTCGTGAAGTCAACAGATGATGACTGGGTGACGTACGCTGGAACAGTCAATCGAGAGTGCGAACGATTCAAGCTTCGAACAATGACTGAAGATCAATTCAAATGTCTGATTTTCGCTTGCGGACTCCAATCACCAAAAGAAGCAGATATCCAAACACGGATTCTGGCGCAGATAGAACAATGTCCCGGAGTTACCCTACAAGATATCGCTGCTGAATACCAACGCTTAGAGAAACCTGAAGCATGACACCGCTATGATCGAACACAGCAATCAATCGAACATCTACACGGTGTCCTCAAACGTCCCGGTCAAGACTGCATCAATGTCGGAACGCGACAACCGAAGGAAACCTCCCACACCATGTTGGCAGTGCGATGGATGGCACTATGTCCGACATTACTCATTCAAACAGTAACGATGCTCACATTGCTCCCGGCCGGGCCACGAAGATGACCATTGTCGTTCCAACAGGCGCCAGCACTTGCTCAATCAGAACTCCCGCAAGCCACACAAGCCCCGCCTCTCAAGAGCACAGGTCGCGCTCGCAGCAAGAAACGATCACTAGACGCGCAGAAAGTATGTATTCGTCTCCATCAACGGCAAGTCGGTCAGACTACAGCTCGATACAGCATCCGACATCACACTAATCTCTGACCGCACGTGGCACCTGATTGGCAAACCTGCAATACGCCCGACAACCCAACTTGCAAGAAGCGCAACCGGTAATTGATTGTCCATCATTGGCGAAGTCCAGTGCACTGCAGCCCTCAACGGATCATCAATCAGTGGTACCTGCTACGTGACCCTCAATCCTGGTCTGAATCTCCTTGGATTGGATTGGATCGACAGACTGCACTTATTTGACAAATCATTAATCCAAATCTGCAACCGCACTCTAGCTCAGCAGAAGCTCACGATGATTCCAGAAGTCCACTATCAACTCACAAACGTTCTCCAGCAGAGACACTTAGATGTGTTCACAGAGAACTAGGCTGTTGCACCAAAATGAAGGCAACCTAATCCCATCGTCCTGGAACGAAGCCGGTATTCCGACCCAAACGTCCAGTATGCTATGCTGCACTGGCAACTGTTGAACAAGAACTTGAACGTCTTCAGAAAGCTGGGGTGATTGGACCAGTGAACTATTCAGCATGGGCGGTCCCTATCGTCGTGGTCAAGAAGGTGAACAATACGACTCTGTGCAGACTACTCTACAGGTCTAAATGACGCTCTCGAGACGCATCAATATACCTTGCCGATACCGGAGGATGTCTTTACGAAGCTAAATGGCGAGAAATGTTTCGCGAAGCTCGACCTGGCCGAAGCTTATTTACAATTGCCAGTTGCTGAAGAGTCCAAGGAATTGCTAACAATCAACACCCACAAAGGACTTTATCGATTCAACCGTCTGCTATTTGGCGTAAAGACGGCGCCAGCCATCTTCCAACAAGTGATGGATACGATGTTCATGGATATTCCCGGTGCGGCTGTCTTACCTAGACGACATTATAGTCACGGTTCACAATGCAGAGAATCTGGGACAAAAGCTGGACCAAACTCTTATTCGCTTAAGTGAATATGGCTTCCGACTTCACGCCGACAGATGCAGCTTTGATATGTCCAGCATCAAATACGGCCGACGACCTGACTCAGTCAACGTAGAAGCCATATAGAGGATGCCGCCTCCAACGGATGTGTCAACTCTACGATCTTCCCTGGGGTTGGTCAACCAATACAGTTCCTTCCTCTCGGAACTCCATCGAATCGGAACGCCAATTAACCGTTTGCTCATGAAGGATGAAGTGGGAGTGGTCAGGAGAATATCAGCAATCTTTTGATCGTATCAATGCCCTGTTGATTTCAGACCTCCTGCTTACGCATTACGATCCGACGCTACCACTTGTCGTGGCCGCAGATGCATCCAACTATGGAATCAGTGCTGTGATATCACACACGTTTCCAAATGGGAAGGAAAAGGCAATTGCACATGCAGCAAGGTTGCTTACACCCCCTGAGCGAAACTACAGTTAGACCGAGAAGGAGGCCCTCGCTATAATTTTCGCGATGAGAAAGTTTCACAAAATGTTGTACGGGCGACATTTCTCGTTGTTGACGGATCACAAACCGTTGTTTGCAGTGTTTGGCTCAAAGAAAGGAATCCCGGTTTATACGGTCAATCGCTTGCAAAGATGGGCAACAATGCTTCTTGCCTTCGCGATACAGTACCGCTCCACAACCAGCTTCGGTCAAGCTGACGCCTTATCCAGACTCATCAAATCACATGTACAGAATGACGAGGACACAGTAATCGCAACGGTCAATACTGAACCTGATGTGCACCTCACCTGCCTATCAAGTCGGTGCGATTAACTGGTGATATGTGAATCAACTTTTTCACATATGGTCTAACATATACGGAGTCAACGGTCAGTACAACCATCGACCAGAGAGAATAACTTTCTGCTGTTCACAGATAAAAGGCTCGTTTCATCTATTCTGGCTCTCCGACCAAGTGGTGCTCATCGTCTTTACAAAGGCTTTTGAACAGCTTGCATCCAGGTTATCGGCGGTCGTCACATTAAGAAAAAGGTAGAATTAAGCGACGTTGTTCATAAGGTTTATCGACGTGACAGAAACCCAGTTCTGTCACAACTGCACTGCTCCTTTGGAATACTTCTCTTCATAGCAAGCTTTCATAGCTGCTGCGATTTGTTCCCAGTGTTCATTAAATTATCTCACCTGACTCAAACTTGGCAACTTGATCACCATTGCCTCTTGGTAAGCGTTCCTTACACTCTCCTTGCTCGTGTGCCAGTTAAGTGTCTTGCATTTACGAGTGTATGACCGCTGTACAGATGATAAGACAAAACGGGAACGCATGGCAGCATGACCTGAGTCCAGGTAGTTGCTAGGACGTGCACAACAGTCTAACAGAATGGCATCACTTGTAACTGATTGTCACATGACCTAGGTATGTCCACGGCCGAGAAGAACAGAATGGTCTCCATATAACACAGTCTCTTCCTTCCTCGAGCTGAGACAACCCGTCCGAATTGTCTTCCATTTGTTCCACAGTCGTTTTTGATATATAGACGTGCACACTTACTTACTGCCTACTCAAATTAGTGGCATTCCCACCCCCACCCTACCCTGATGGGATATTCCACAAAGGCTAATAACTGTGAAAAGTCAACTTACTTCAAGTGTTCACTGCGACTTCATTGTGTAAAAAATTTGGGTTCGCCCTCAAATTTTGAGCCAAATTGACTGACTGTCAGCTATGTTCTTACAAACTGTTCGCAAAAGCACACTGATGGTTCGACATCGCCAAGCTATCAATCAGTCATCAATATAACTTCGGTGGTAAATGTCCATTACCATGATTAATGAATAACAAGTGATTATTGGTGGAACACCGATTGAAATATTTGGTGTTATTACGAAGAACGCCCATGTGATTCGGTACTTCCACAACTAGGCAGATTGTATTGTGTACCGTTGGTTTAGTGCAGCACCGAAAATCTGATCGTGCTCAATATTTCAAGGGCGGGTAACGATAGAATCCGAGCTAACCCTTTGACACCATTTTCCACGGGAAGATGATTCCCGACGAACAGATCAGAAATGCATATTGGTCTCTCATAAATACAGGATTCGCGATTAATTAACGTAACCACTTAGAGAACACTAACCCCGTGCTTTCCAACCAAACGCGAAAGTTCTGTGTACTTGTGAGACACTTGACTGGGTTTGTTTTTTACCCCTTTTCATTGTGTGCGCATGACAGGCCCAAACGAGCGTGACTTAATCATAATGGCTCACGAGCTGATTATCGATTGGCCAGACAAGAAACAACGAGAACTTCGCAAAGTTAGCCTGGTTGCCTATGGCCAAGCTGGTCAAGGAAAAGCTGGCCTGGCAATGTCTCGTACTGTCGGCATCCCAGCTGCGATCGCCGCCAAAATGATAGTGAACGGTAAGTGTGTTTTATTCCCGGTTCAGGTTATGTTGAATATGACAAGTAATAGAGTGAATCACATCTCCATTTCACCGTAATCTTTTAGTTCTTGGTTGTATCTATGACATACAGGTGACGAATAGGAACAAAAAGTCCGTCAACATGCTCACGGTGGTTATCAAAAACTGGTATGTTATTCAACGCAGTTCACAGCATTTTCTGAGAACTATGTTCGCCATTGTTTTATACATCAACCATAAGGTGAATATACCCGCAATGCTTAGAAAATCGACTCGGGAACCGAGAAAAATATTACCGAGCCGTTACGCATTCGTAAACGTGTACCTTGTTTAAAAACAGAAGCCAAATGTCCACTGTTAGCTATAGAGTTATGAAGAAAAATTTATTAGCATACAGGGCCACGCTGTTTTGAATGAAAAAGGCTGTCCACATATATTGTCCTTAAACCACAATCTTTAAAAATGTGATGGAGTTTCTTCAAAAGTATGTACCGACCAGGCAGAGGCAGATGGTCAGACGAACTGATCCCTGATGACATGCTGTGACCTGTCCAAGATACAATACAGAGCAGGCATGTAACAAAACCATCTCAACACGCGTATAACAGCATAGCAATCAGAAAAGTGTGTTGCAGAAAGGTGTTTCTCTTCCTCCTCTTTTCTGTGGCCGCTTGATGTCGTTCACGTCATCGTCACTAAGCCGTACTGCTCGATTTGAGTTTACTATCCCTGGGAAGATACGAGGAACAATTTTGGATACAGGATGGTCAAAAAAATGACCTGCTTTCGACGGCTGTTTGGTAATCCAGTAAATTTGCTCTAAGCATTCACAGCTTGGCCTATCCAGTTCACGTGTCCAGGTCATGTTGTTTGCCGGACAGACAGTCGTTCGTAAGCATCAACTATAAACCGGAACACAGAGTTATGTGGCTTGAGCCGCCCTTCACCACAACACTGGCAAGCAGTACATTGTAACTGACAAGAACAGCCACAGAAAAAGAAAACACAATATTGGATAAAATAAGTCTAGATGGATGTAGACACATCATCGACTGAGGCATTTCGTTATGCCTGATGCCGTTTTTGACGAACGAGGTAAGTTAGAACGAGGTCCTCAGACCGGCAGGTAGTAATTGAGGACTTTCACCTGACCATCTCCTGGTTACATTCAATCGTTGGTGATGTCAGTGAACAATGCCCATTACACCAAACGCCCAATTGTTATGCGAAGAACACGATTCAGCCATCGCAGCCCGATCCTTTTTTTCAATTGGCCGATTGATTGCGCACTGAAGTTGTTCCAACAATTCGCTGGTGAACAGGCATCAGGCTGAAGATGTTAAATAAATACTACACCAATCGTCATAATCCCCAAACTGATCGACTATGCTTCTTAAACAATAGTCCCTGGCTCTAACACAAGAACCACTATGCAAAATATGTGACCACTGAAATAAATGCGTACAAGTAGTGGGAAAAATAAGCAGGGTATAAGGAAAAAGGCGGTAAGAATAGGAAACCAGTTGTCTGTTGCGTGGCTTTAATCAATTAACTGAGTCCTGATTATAACACACAACCGGTCACTGATATTCAATCGCCTCAAGGGAAAAGCTTCTAACGGTATGTATCGTCCAAAGATATTGCTTCCGTTGTGGTCGGATCATACAGATGTTGGCCACTTAGGAAATCTGCATGCTCGCCCCCATTATGGTTATGATTATATACAGTGTGACATACGGCGTGATTGCGGTAATGCCGTCGACTGAAAAGGTCAATGAGTTGTTCACTTAACGATGCATGTGCTCGTGTAGATCGTTACCTCGTCACTACTTGGAAAGACCGAGGAACATTGTCGGTGTGGAATGGCACCGCCGCAAAAAATACTCGCACCTTGATCGTAGGACGACTCTTACATTTAACCTCAACTGATCACCAATGAAAACGTGTCGGCGGACGATATCAAAGCTATAGAAAAACAGTCAACAATATTGCAATAAAGTTTGTGTAGTCAGAAAATACGCGGGAATAGAGGCATTGTAAGAAATAACCAGAGGTGTGTATTCGAACGGCGAGATCAAAGCGTTTACACGTAACTCTAAACAAGTGGCAGAACAGCACACGGGTAAGACGGTAGCAGCAACACGGTCTCCCTCAGCTTATTCTGCATTGTTTAGTTCCGAAAAGTATATGAATGCAGCCATACTTGGTTAGAATGCCAACAATTCACCACATTCTGAAACCAAAAGTGGATCCTCAGCCAGAAACATGGGCGCGACATACAAGTTTCAACCAACTAGTGGCTATGGTCAAGTCGTCCTAAGTCAGTGAGTGCAGTAAAGTGAGGTAAACCGTGCACCACTGCTCTTCATTATTGATCTTAATACCAAAATCTACGTAGGGTGAAGGTTTTGAGAAAGTGGACTCGTTTAATCCTCATTACCCAACATCGGTCGCCTAACTTCTTTCTTGCTCGCTTGTGGCATTCAATGCTTGACTGAGCACAAACAACGAAGACCAAACGTAGTAATACGTCGATCGTTCTGGATTAACAGTGAGTATGTTCAGAAGTCTTGGAGTGAAACTAAATTGTGGTCTTGTAAATGTGATCATTAAGTTTAACCAGTGTCCCTTTAAATCCCGAGATGAATAAAGTTGTGGAAAACTGCCATAAACCTCGAAATACCGGCTGAGTCCCCATCAGGATGACCAATGGAATCAATCAGGCAAATGAACTATCACAAGTGAGCAACGTCTAACAGAACTTATCTTTTGAGGCTGCAATGCAGCAAGCTACTTACTTTCCCAGAACAAACACGTACACATACGGCTGCATGTCAACGAAGTTACTCAATTCAGTTGATAACAGTAACATGTAGTCATCTAATTCAATATGTAGGTTAACTCACGCTAGTGTTTCATTTCATCAGAGCAGAAAAACGACGTTGCGATATGTTAACATTTCATTTACTCTCACCAGTCGTAAACGTAAAACATGCCAGTTATATACATCATACAAATTAGGACAAACGGGAACTAGGCACGTCTACAAACACACCAATTATTATGTAATCACGACTATGGCAACCCGATAGGTCATGATTACAAGATAATTGGTGTGTCTAGTTCCTGTCTATCCTAATTTGTATGATGTATATAACTGGCATGTTTTACGTTTGCGACTGATGACAGTAAATGAAATGTTAACATATCGCAACATATGTCTTCTTTCTGCTTTGATGAAGTGGTTAAAGGAAACTCAGTGTTTCAAGTGTTTCATTTACCGGGAACATGAAAAGTTAGCGTTATCAAAAGACCAGCTATAAACAAACACTAAGTAGATGAGTTTGTTGTACGACGGGACAAACCTAAATGCAGATGGATAAGCACTAGAGAGAACTTTGTTGATAAAGTTATCGCAAACATCCAGATAGTTTTACATAGTTTTATACTGACCACCGCTAACTGTGGACAGAAAAATCAGACCTAGGAGGCAATTGGCGATGTTCTAAATGGCTTGTAGAAACGACAGACGGCCAGTGTAGAAGTGCACAAGAATAAATAAACTGTACGGCAAAGTGTAGGGGGAGGGGGATTGACAGTGATTTCCATCATCGGATGTCCAACTTCTGTGAAAACAGGAACAATATTTCTAGACAACTATAAACCACAATTAAGGAACAACCAATCACAAAGTAATGAGGCCGATTTTATGATTTGGAGACCCAATCGCGAAACACATTGGCTTCGAGTTGATTCGAACTGGTACGGTGTTTCTGTTGCTGATTAGAACCAAGTCGAAGTCCGGATTTTTCACAATTCAGTTTCCTCTGGATTATATCTGTCACACTACTAATTAGTAACCAGAGTTTAATGGATTTAAAACACCCATGTAGTCAATCGGAATAAAACCAGTTGACGACCATGTTTTCGAGGGATTCATCATCAGGTCATTACACTTTCGAAAATCAAATAATAGATGTCGATTGAAGCGTGAAAAAAACGGTTACAATTGGACGACAAAAAAGCAACCAAATCAGTCCTATCCACCAATAAGGTGGTTCGGACAGTCTGTCAATGTTAACTCAGAGTGAATGGCATGTGTGTTCGCGAATGGGCGAATAGTGAGCCAAACTAGTTCAAGGGCTTGTATGAACTTGTGACAACCCAAAACAGGATGACAATCGTATAAGCCGTTGCGATGTTGCGACGTTGTATTGACCTTGGCTGCTGCTCAATGCTCAATACAATGGCGCTGATGGATTCAAAGAAATCCTGCTTGGGCAGTCAATTCCGTGGATCATTTGGTAGATTCCATGCAGCACAGAGGGTTGTGTGGGTAACTGAATTCAAATGTTAAATTTCTGAGCTCCCGGTATGACCTCATGGCTCAGTTGATAGAGAGCTTGCATCGTTTGGGTACGCTGTTTCTATCGCTGGTTCGAACCAAGCTGATACTCAACTTAAACACAATTGGGTCTCTTCCAACTAACCAATTATTCCACACAATCATAACGGATGAAGTAGTTCGTGTTAGTGAAGGGTAGTAAAGGCAATAACATCAGAGCTGATAGCTTTTAAACAACGAAAATAACACGCGCACATATTTTAGTATTCATACGTACATGTTGAAATGAAGGCCAGTGAATACCATCGCATAAACCGGTTTTTCTGAACCACAATCTCATTCTGATTACGTTGATATACTCCGTGAAATCAGAGTATCCATAAGTTTTATTAGAAGAATGTTCTGTGAGCAAGGCATGTCAGAAATATAAAACAAAAAACTAACTGATGATTAGATACTTTGCAAGACATCGGTATAGCTTGCTACCAGCGTAATCGATTGACCGATGCAACGGCTAGTGAGATAAGCATAGAATCAAACACGGCACATAGGGTTTAGCAAAAGAAGCTTTGAGAATGAACATCAAATTATTTATATCTGATGTGAAGTGTGCAAAGCAAACGCAAGTTGTGCTTCAATTCTATGGTTTTGAAATTTTCCGAGTAACATTAGTTGCCGTGTGTGATCCTTCAGATCGCATGTGGATTAGATCTAGTCGAATGGTTCGAACAGGGATAAAAACATACGATATAGTAGATGTAGAAACGATGAAACGTAACCTTTCAGTAAACTGCATCTGTTGCTTTTAATGACTGAGGAAATGGCTAGCGGAGGTACCTTATATCAGCGTACTTAGTGCCTAAGAATGAGTTGTGTAATGACTGAAATGAAAAAGACCTCTCAATGTGATTTTTTTTGTTTTAACAGGCGAAGTGACTGACAAAGGAATAGTTCTGCCGCTCAAACCGCATATCTACAAGCCAATCCTCGAACGGCTCAAGCAAGAAGGTATCCAGGCCCAAGAATCATCGAGTTTTATGAGCCTTCCCTAGAGAAGTCAGGATGTTAATCCTGTTCAACTCTAGCAATCAACGAATATTCATTACAATCGGTCCACACTCACTATTGTAGCGTATGATTTGCCTATTTTTAATAAAATCAGATAAGCAACATTATCATCTCATTTTAAGAAACACTGTATACAAGCAAAATATACGTCCCTTAGAGTCACACGAAAACAGTGTCTGACAGTCACGGAGCATTAAGATGTAATCGATAGGATGCAGGTAGTCTCCAGCCAGTCACAATCGTTAAAAAGCACTAGACTCAGTTGTTCCGTAGCTAAAGCTCACTTGTAGTGCGTATTCTCTGTTCCAACCTGGATTTGAACTGCGGTCTAGACTCTCATGAGGCAACAGCGCTGACCATGTCACACTAATCTCACATGAAGTATGACTAAATTATCTTGTTCAAATAAGGCAGTAATGTTCAAATTGTCCGATCGCTCAGAGAAGAGACAATAACCGTCTTGCTAACGAGCTCCAACAAAAGTAAATCTGCAAACAGTTGGTCCCAGTGAAGTGTTGGACAGCTGTTTCGATCGAGTTGGGTCTCATCTACACCACGTACGCCGGGGAAT
>JTDE01001183.1:20231-60686 GCA_014338405.1 Paragonimus skrjabini miyazakii
TGATGACGACATTCTTCTTTTATAACTAAAAAACATCCTAGGCGTACAAAACTTTACTCATCTGCTTATAATGGCCGACTTTAGTGCACCGGAAATAAACTGGGCATCGGTTTCCCACCAGGAATGTGAAAAAGGATTCTCCAACTCCCTATCGACGTTGATACGACGGAGAACGTGGACACAACATGTCAACGCCTCGACGCGGCATCGTTCCAGTCAAACTTCTTCTTAGTTCGATCTAATTATCACTAATGAGAGACACCTGGTAGAAAGGATGATCATCAAGCCACCACTTGGACACAGTGACCTCTCTCTGTTCATCATTGATCTGTTACTGGTTACAACAACCAGTAAAGAAGTTCACAGTTCGAAACTTTAATCAAGCTGATTTTAACGGCCTGAGGAGTCACCTAGGTTCACTTCTTTTTGACTAAGGCTTCATGGACCAGAACTACTGTGCGTTTCAAAGCGCAATTGATAAAGCGGACGACTTATCCGTGCCGCGCAAACTGTGCACTTTCTCTATCGGCCACCTCTTCCGCGCAGATTACGTCGTCTCCTCTATGACCGTTCCTATTTATTCGCGAGGCATAAGCTTATGGGAACTTTGAAGGATCTAAGCGCGTTCCACACTGTTCGAAATAGGTATAGACGGGAAATCCGTGAGCACACCAAATTCGTACAAGAAAATGTCTTCCTCAGAGCTCGTGAGAACAAAACGTCTTATTCAAGCACATGCGAAAATTAAGAAAGAATAAACCCTCGGCTCTTTCTCTGCGACTGCCTGATGTGGAGACCTCATCTGACTCACTGGTTGTAGGCGAGTTATTCAGGGAGTACTACTCTATGGTCTACAACGTCGCACCACCGGTTTGTCACCCTATCTTTCCACTGCAAAAGTTACAGCAACCACTGGTTACCGCTGAGTTTTTTGTGCTAGAAATTGAAGACCTTTCATCCAAGGTCATTTCATATAGTGCAATGGGTCCTGATAAGATCTATTCCAGACTTCTCGAGGAAGCAGCTGTAAGTCTAGCAGAGCCCTTTTATAAACTGTTTAAACAGACACTCTAGACTGACATTCTCCCTAGTGCATGGAAAGAGGCGACGGTCACGCCCATATTTAAAACGGGCAACCGGCACTCTCCGACTAGCTATTGGCTAGTCAGCCTTACTAGCATCCATGCAAGATAATGGAGTTCTTATGAAAGCATGCCATCCACAATCACTTCTTATCAAACCGCTTTTTCTTCTACTCAGCATAGCTTTCTTCCGAATCGGTCATGCATAACTAATGCACCTATTTTCCTGAATAGTCTGACAGAGGCCAGATACAATGGCCTGATCTTAAATGCTATCTTCTTTGACCTTGCCAAGGCTTTTGACCGTGTCCCACATGGTCCCTGAAACACAAACTGGAAGCCTATGATATTCAAGGAGAGGTTTTCTGCTGGATTATCTGTTTCCTCGTTGATAAGACGTTTAGAGTTGAAACCGGATCAGACCTTTCATCTCCCTCATTCATTTCTGCGGGAGTTCCTCAAGGGTCAGTGTTAGGGCCTCTGTTGTTTCTGATCTACATCAATGACTTTCCGGGAACTATTTAGAGCAACGTTCTGCCATATGCTGATGACCTAAAAATTTGGAACGCCACTGATCCCAGTGCACTGCAGATTGATATTGATGCGATTAAGCTTTGGTCAGACGACTGGAGTCTTTCACTAAATGATAGTAAGTGCGCACATATGTCACTCGGTGGAGATTCTGGCAATGCCTTATTGATTCATGGTGCACTCGGTACAGTAGTTATAATGCAAATCGATCTGAAGAAAGATCTGGGCATCTGGTTGTCGTCAAATTTATCTTTCGCTCATCACCACGAGATCGCGGCAAAAAAAGGATTAGCCGCTCTTGGGATGATTAAGCGCACTTTCTCCCCCATAGACAAGAGAGCATTTCAAACGCTTTACGGGGTATATGTAAGACCGCTCCTTGAGCATGTGAATCAGGTCATGTATACGTGCCCAAAGAAGGACATACAAGCTGTTGAGCGTGTCCAGTACACGGTCACTAAACTGGTCACGGGCCGAAGAAATGTCGCGTACGAGTCCCGATTTGAAATTCTTGATCTATACCCACTTGAATTTCGACGACTCCGCGGTGATTTAATTCTTACACACTTCCTTTCTAGAGTAGGTCTCGCTGAAGAGTTCTTCGTCATAGCGGATAATGACGACCGGGAATCTTAGGCCTCTGCCTCGAACCCGTGTATTAATCGCTAAATTGCTGAAACATCGACGGTAAGGTTCGACGTGGGAGATCACAAAGGTCGGTACCCTGTATTCGAAACAACTGGGCTACGGCAGCGTCGTAGTATTTTGCACGTTCCAGCCGTTGTTCATACGTGCTGAGATTGCTTATTGAATTCAACAAAAGTTCCTTAAGTTATTTTTCGGAAAGTATTGTGTACAGCTTGTCTAGACGTTTTGGTTTTTGACTTTCCATTGACTATACTCTTTCGGTTATTGCATGAACGGCTGCTTCAACACATATAAAACTTTTCTCCAACGCAATCATAGCATCCGGAAAGTGGTGAAGTAATGACGAACCTTACCAGAAATTCAGTTGATTGCTGAAAGTCTTGCAGCTTCATTGCTAGGTGCTTGCGTACTACTGCCTGACCCGACGGATAAAGCTTGGACAAGTGCCATTTGTTTTGGAGAACCAAAAGAATTAATGGTAGACATTAAACAACATAGTTCACGTAATAGTGTTGAAGTCAGAGGTTTCAGCACTGGTTCTGGTGCAGTTGGTACTGCACACTTGGAAGCTGAGGATGACCTCTCATGTGCGCTTCCCAATGCGTGAACCTAATAGCATTCCTCCCATTCCTCTTCGGAGCAGGTCAGGTGAACAAAAACCCTAATGTTAATGTGGATGAAAACTGTCAACAAACCATTTTCTAGTTGGCCGACGGGCATCAAAGTATGTCATTCTGTCGGTAACGTCCGTCTGTGCACCACCGAATTCTTCCAGCAAATTTTGCTCAAGCTTGAAAGCTTTTGCGTAGAAACCCTGAATGGATTACTACTTAATAAATGTCACTGCAACCTGTCTGCGGCCTCACGTTCACTTCCTGAACGGTAGTAACCGGTGGTAAAGGTATGGCGTTAGGCACCATAGGTCTGTATACGTTTTGCTATCTTTATTCGATCACATATTACGCGAGTAGAAGTAGGACTAGGGAGATGTCCATAATCACGTGGGAAAGACATCCAAAGATCGATCAATCTCTTGGTTACACCTAAACAGACCAGGTGCATGTAATCAAGCAGAAAACTCCGAATCCTATCCAGGAAGAAAGAAGTGAATGGGGACTTACCAGTGATGGCGCAAGTCACTCTGGGTACAAAAACTTCCATCGGTTCTGTTTGGGCAATCACATTTAAGGAAGGTTATCCTGCGTGTTATCAACACACCACGCTGACTGCAGTGGTTACAACCAGAGTAACCAGAATGAACTTCACATTGTTTAACGAAGCAACAAGCAAGGGTATCTATTATAACCCGTCCAGCCGTGCGGACTCAGAACACGAGACTAGAAGCGTACATTGAAATTCTACCACTCAGTGGGCGACCAAAACGAATGTGACATGTTACCCAGAAGCATGACCAGTCTGACAAACAACCAATCAGAAAGCAGAAACCTATTGATCCAATTTAACTAGACCACCAACGGCTGGTAGGACCAATAAACAGGCGTTAGGACAAAAGCACATCGACTATCTGCAACAACGGGAACGCGTCCATAACATCTCTCTTTTCAACAAAAGCGAGTTAATCACATGTCATAACGTGTAATCGGTTGACGAACACGATCAGATCTGCGAACATCCAAAGTGTCTGAGATGACTGTGGGTGTTTGGCATGTTGGCGTTAACGAGAACGTATCTAACAATATGTCAATGGGTAGTTGATCGTTGTCTCAAGTGACTGACATGACGCTTCCAGATGAATTTTCCAACTCTGACTCGGTAGACAACATTACCCTTACGACTGACAATTAGTCCTGGTAGCCAAACTTCCCCAATGTGACGCATATTCCGCACATAGACTGCCTCTCCCGGTCGGAAATATCTGGGGTGTGCTCCATGATGCCTGTTGAACTGCGCTTCCATTGGTCCATTTCTCTCTGTTGTATTGATCTTTGGGCGTATAGCACCCAGTGGAATTCTTAACTGTCGCCCCATAAATGCTTCAGCTGGTGACTGCTGTTTCGGTGTTGCTGGGTTAGCTGTTGAACGGTAGGCCCGAAGGAAAACGTCAATCACTTCCTCTACTTTACCTTCTCCTTCCAATTTCTGTAAGGCCATCTTAAAGGTATCTACGAATCTCTCCACTTGGCCATTAGACTGTGGGTGATAAACTGGCGTGAATACGTGATAAACGCCGTTACTGCCACAATATGCTCGTAATTCCACTGAACTGAACTGTGGTCCGTTGTCCGTCACGAGATTTTCCGGAACACCAAACTAAGCGAATAATCGTCGAAGATAAGAAATAGTTGTTGACGTTGTAGCGATTCGCATGGGAAAAGTTTTGGGCCACTTTGAGTGTGCATCGATCGCTAATAAATAGAACAGTTCATTCGATGGGCCCGCAAAATCAAGGTGAACCCGGGACACGGGTTTTTCAGCCTTGGGCCACGAGTATAGTTCAGATTTAACGGGCATTTTTGCCGCCATTGCGCAATTTCTGCAAGATCAAACCAAATTTTTAATTTGCCGGTCGATTCCTGGCCAACAAATGTAACTGCAAGCCACCGACTTCATGCGGCTAATACCAGGATGACCCGAATGTAACTGTTTTATTATGCGCTGCTGTAAAACTGTTGGAATCACTACACGGTCTGCTAACATTAAACACCCGTTGACCACGTTAAATAATTCCTTACGACGAAAAAATTGTTTCAATCTCTCATCCATTGAACCAGTTGGCCAACCATTCTGGAGGCAGTGCATGACTTGCTGTAATAAAGCATCCTCCGCTGTTGTATTTGCCACCATTTTGGCAGTTACTGGAAGATTACTGATTGATTCTGAAAAAACTTTGTAAACCTCATCATCTGTTGATATTAATGAAATGACCGAGTCTTCATCAGGCCTTGTGACCGCCTCTTTTGCTATGAGACGAGATAATGCATCCGCGTGCCCAAAACTTGATGTGTTCTTGAACGGGATTTCAAAATTGTATCCTAGTAACAACGTAGCCCATCGCTGTAATCGATTGGCCATGTGAACCGGGATGCCCTTTTTGTGCCAAAAATTGACAAGAGAGGCTTATGATCTGTATATAATGTAAGCTTCCGTCCGTGCAACATTTTGTGAAATTTTTTAACTGTAAATATGAGCGCGAGCCCTTCTTTTTCAATTTGGGTATAGTTCTTCTCAGTCGAATTTAGTGTGCGCGAAACATGTGACTGCCTCTTGTAAACCATCGGGAAATTTGTGTAAAATAACTGCTCCAATGCCGTACCGCGATGTATCTGCAGCAACAATTATTTCTTGTTTTGGGTCATAATGAGTTAAAAGCAAATTGGAGGTCAAAATTTGTTTGATACGTACAAACGAATACTGGCAGGCTTCTGACCACAGCCCTGGACAATCCTTTGTAGGTAGATGACTCAATGGTGCACGAACTTCATACATATGATGCACAAAATTATTGTAATAGTTTACCAGACCTAGAAACGATTGGAGGATAGTCGTATCTATTGGTGGGGACATTTCCGTTATAGCTTTTATCTTCTCTGGGTCAGGCCTACGACCATCCTGGTCAATAACGAAAATCAGATATTGAATACTTTTCATGAAAAAGGAGCATTTGTTGAACTTGACGCGGAAACCATACTCTTCGATGTGTTTAAAAACCGAAGCGAGATGCGACTGATGATCTTCTACTGTGGTACTAACAAAAATAATGTCGTCCAAGTAAGCCATTGCACACGTCAACCCAACTAACATCGTGTCTATGATCTGCTGAAAAATCTCTGGAGCACACTTCACACCGAATGGTAGGCGGTTGAACGTGTACAGTCCACGATGTGTGTTAATGGATAGAAACTGCTTACTGCATGTGTCGACTTCTACCTGTAGATGGGCCTCAGAAAAATCAATCTTAGAAAAAAACTTGCCACCGTTTAGCTTTGCGTACAGGTCCTCGGGAGCGGGCAGCGGATACTGATGAGTCTCCAATGCTTCGTTTAGACCAGTTGAGAAATCGCTGCATAAACGTAGCGACCCATTTGACTTTTTCATTACTACTATAGGTGTAGCCCAAACCGAATAATTTACTGGACTGATGACTCCCATTTTTTCCAACCGGTTCAATTCATCCTCCAACGAAGAAATAGCTGCATATGGAACCGGTCTTTTGGGACAGAAAACTGGTTTTGTACCTGAACGAAGGTACAAGGTAGCTTTTGCCTGTGTACACCCACCAAGACCATCTTCAAACAGGTTATGATACTGTCCCTACAATTGTGAAATCATTTTTTCTTCAACGTCTTCATCAACCAACGACCTTGGCTTCTGATAAGTGGACATGATTTTAGTAACTAGACAGACTTGACTACAGACTGAATTCAATGGCACGTCGAATAATCCCAGTTTATCATCCCAGTCTATACCTAATAAATTCAACTTAAGATCCTTTACAATGTAACAGATACCAGTAGCATGCAAATTGCCAAGCTGAAACTCACATTTTAACTTTCCCACAATTGAAATTTGAGTCCCCAAGGCGTTCCATGTGACATGATCGGTCTGGAGGTATACCGGTCTGTGTAAATAATCCCAGGATTTCTCTGAGATAAGTGTACTGTCAGAGGCCGTATCCACTTGTAGTCGCACTTTTGTACCATTCAGTAAGATGTCAATATATCTTCTGCTACTTGAAATATCACTATCAAATGCGGCAAACACAACGTTAGATCGGCTGTCATAATAGGTCGACCTCTCTATGGGCCCTCGTAAACGTCTGGATAAGGATGCTCTCCTACAGCGAACTTCTTTATGTCAATTTTTCCCACATTTCGAAATTTACAAACTCGCGCAAAATGCCATTCTCCACAATGCCAACACACGTTCGGTGGCCTTGCTGTGAATTCTGTTGACTGGATTCTCCTTGGTTTATTGATAACACACACCTTGATGTTTTCGTCGCTGTTGCGCTTGTCTACAATCAATCTGGTATCGTTTTTAAGATTTGTTGATCGTTGGCATTCATCCGTCACAGTCTGTAATGCCATTTATGAGTTCTTTTCTGGCTGCGATAAGGTACCTGTACGGATATCCGTATCGGATGCTGATTTAAGTCCACACACAAAAATTAAAGTTTTAAACTGATCGTTGGTGAGATTTGACAGCTTAAACTTCTCACATTCACGAGTGACCACACCGGCGAATGTTAGAAAATCTTCCGAGTATTGCTTACTGAGTTGCAAACATTTAAATCGAGTATTGAACAATGACATACGTTCGCTGAAAATGTGCGTCAAACACTGTACAGTGTCTGTGAATGAACATTCACGTGGGTTCTTTGGCAGAATATAGTTACAATACTGAGCGTGTTCCGTTGGATCCAGTTTGCGTAGAAGTAGTCGGACTTGGGCACTGTCATCTAAGTTTACTGTATCCTCCTTGAATTTGTCTTCATAACGCCTGAACCAAGCTTCGAACGTGATTCTGCTGTCCGGTTGATAGTTGAATTCTGTTATACTGTTGGCCAATGATTCTGCTGTGGACACTGTGGTTACAACTGCTGAACTATGTTGAACTGTAATTTTCTGCGCCATGACCTCAATCAACTTCAACTGAGTTGCTTCGTACTGTTCGTGCTGTTGCTTAAGAAGCTTCTGAACTTCCTCAAGCGATAACGACATGATGAGAATGATCTGCCACTGTCCGTCGTCAAATGTTATAACCCGTCCAGCCGTGCGGAATCAGAACACGAGACTAGAAGCGTACATTGAAATTCTACCACTCAGTGGGCGACCAAAACGAATGTGACATGTTACCCAGAAGCATGACCAGTCTGACAAACAACCAATCAGAAAGCAGAAACCTATTGATCCAATTTAACTAGACCACCAACGGCTGGTAGGACCAATAAACAGGCGTTAGGACAAAAGCACATCGACTATCTGCAACAACGGGAACGCGTCCACAACAGTATCACATACAACACTTGAAAGAACCATAAAGATGTTCGTATCGCTTCCGTAAATGATCAATCCCTCCCGGTAAAGAACATGCATTTCATCAATGCACTGCCGCATGTACACGTGAACATCCGTCGGCTCCAATGGCCCTCTGTAAACACCAAACACGAATGGCGACGACAATAAAGGCCTGATAACTCTGCAGAGGATTGGCCACAACTGCGTGTGAAAAGAGCTGTACACTCGCATACCGTGCAAATAGTTTCTGGAGACCGGCAGAGTAAAGTGCATAAATCGCGGATCAAACCAAAATGAACACAAACTCCATCCCCTACGACCACTTTTTTACAAGTTCCCAGAGTGCCCATCAATGTTCGAGGGTCTTCCAGTAATTCAGGGTAGTGATATCTCATAGATTCCAGTACCATTCCCTGGTCTTCCAGTGATATACTTTTTCGTAAGAACCAGCCAACAATGTCCTACAGAATTGTACGTTCAGGAGGAGCTACAAACGAACACAATGGTCCTACAGAGAACATTCGAAACAGTGTTTCCTCCGTCACCTTCAAATGGTTCATGAGATAACTCATTAAAATACAAAATGGATGGATTGGCTATGTTTTATTCCACCACTTCTAACAGTGGCTCTTCAGAAATACCTTGCTCGCATTTTAGAATAGATTTGAGAAACCATGTATTAAGCCAGACGGTGTAGCATTTGGTTCAACCAGGTAAGGACAGTCATTCCTGTGATCCCATATCGACGTTTGCTCACATCCGAAGCACTCATTCAGCTGCATGAATTGCTTGCAATTTCGGTAAACAATTAACACCAAACTGTGATCTTTTGTTTTCTACTATTGTGCAATAACCTGATGACACCAAAAAGACAGATTATGACAACCTGCTGTAACCTAGAAGCCATTCTAACACTGATTTTCCGTTACACTTGACTAATTTTAGGGCGACGTGGAGACATCGGAGGACAGCGTTCTTCCAAAGTGATGGATTCCATCAACGGTCCTGCAAAAGGAAAAACACGGACAAGTATGAGCCAAAGGCCCAGTAGGTTATGCACACAACTTACACAACCGAAAACTAAAACGGCGCCAACAACAGAGTAGTACGCCCTGTTACACAATTCAAAATCAACCTGTGCGCGCTTGCTGGTTTCGACCGCATGTCGCATCACAGGCAGTCAAAGTCAACCCATACGGAGCCTAACTAGTTACGTGAAAGTGATGTGATAAAAAAAGGAAAAATTAAGAAATATTAACATATAAGCCTTAAAACTAACAACAGAATTAGAATAACTGAAAGAACCATACAGCTTGTCATGTATTAATCGTGAAAAATCCACTCATATGCAAAGCCTCATTTTGCCCTCGAGTGGCCCCATTTTGTCCCATTCTTAATGGGGCAGTGTGCTACTTGGAAAATTCCCGGCAGAAGTAGAGTTATGCGACAAAACTCCTTCACAACTCCTCCGCAACACGAAACAGTTTCAAAGCAGACATACGGTAAACGAACCAATTTTGCGTGAGTCGTAGCACAAAAATCAGCCGGACATTATCCGAAAATTATTGTTCATACTCGATATGGACACACAACATCCTACGTTTGCAGAGTTGGCTTATAAAGTGTACGAGAACTATCAAAATCACCCAATCTTTTATGTACATTCACCGTAGGTGTCATCGAGCCATAGCTAGCAAATGGAACTGTATACGCTGAAGCAAAGGCTTTTCGGCATGGCCGTACATCTTTCTGCAATCACTAAACAACTAACAACACAATCGATAGGTCCTCTCTATCACCGCCACTTACGAAGCCAAAGACGAGTTAATCAAAACGTGTGTTATTATCATCGTTGATTTGACTCTAAAGCGGTCCGTTGTACCAAACCATGTAGTTTTGCGCAATCTTCAACCGGTATGGTACACACTGAAGGCTGTTGATTGTTTAACGATTTCAATATTCAGTGAGAAGTTATTCACTCTGGACCTCGGCTATAGGCGTCGATTCTCATGGAAATTCACGGTGGCAGGTGAAGACCGCTCGATCATTGGGGTAGATTTCTTATCATTCTTTAGACTCATAGTATACACCGGTAGTAGGTAATCGACTGACAGCACGACCACCTTGTGCGCACAAGACGAGGTCACATCAACCAATTCTATTGAAATGCAGTCGGCTCATCAGACAACGGCTTTGTAGCCATCTTTCGACAATTTCCCCAACTTATCAATCCGTCTAATATAACGTCACCGTCTAAACACGATGTTGTCCACCGAAACTTTGCCAAAGGCCTAACTACGTTCACACGCCCCAGGTGTTTACCACCTCACAAACTCAAATTTGCCAAAAAACAATTTAAACACCTCTTACAACTTGACGTTATCTAATCTCCAAATAGCCTACGGGCATCACTCCTTCACATGGTGCAAAAAAACGGACCCTTGTGGTGATTACCGTGATCTTAACAATGTCACCGTCTCAGATTGATACCCTATCCCTCACACCCACTACTTCTTAATTAGGGTGAAATGGAAGACTATCTTCTCCAAGATGTATTTGGTTTGAACTTACCATCAAATCCCGGCGGCCAAGGAGGACGTCTCGAAGATCGCAATTACCACTCCCTTTGGACACTGTGAATTTGTTGGCATGCCATTTGGCTCACGGAACGCCGCACAGACTTTCCGAATGTTCATAGATCAAAAGCTCCGTGGGTTCGATCATGTTTATGCTTAGAACTGACGACATCCTAATCGTAAGTGAAGACACTGGACAGCACGCGTCACCTATTCAAAAGCTATTCCAACGTTTTACTCAAACGGGTGTGACGCTAAACCCTACGAAGTACACTGTTGGAGTTACTTACATAAATTTTCTTTGACATCGAATTGAGAGTCATGGCATTAAAACTTTGCCAGAGAAAAGCAATACTGTCAAGGACTATGATTAACCACAGTCCCTAAAACGTCTCCGATGCTTCTAAGGCATTGTAAGTTATTATTATCGCTTTATTCCACGGTGTTCGGAGCTGTTAAAATCCCTCACAGACATTTTAAAAGCTAATCCCAAGCACTTCGTTTTGTCTCCTGAGGCTAGTACTGCGTTCGTTGTAGCCAAAGAAGCCTTACCCCAAGCTATCACATTAACGCATTTGAGGGCAGATGAATGCTCGCCACTAATTTCGAAGGCTGACGCATCTCAGTCTTCTGTTGGTGTCACTTTACAACAAAACATGAATGGTAAAATCCAGCCTTTGTCCCTTTCTCCCGAAAATTTCAACCAGCGCAAGCGCGTTAGAGTATCTTCGGTCAGGCATTATTGGCCATTCACCTTGCCAGTAGTCACTTTCGACATCTTCTGGAAGGTCGCAACTTCATTATTTCGACTGATCACAAACCACTTGTGTTCACCCTCCGTTGCCATCCAGATCTGTACTCTCCTAGAGAAACAAACACCTGGATTTTATTTCTCAGTTCGCCATCGAAAGTCGTTCTATGGACGGTTCCGACAATGTTGTCGCCGACGCTTTGTTTCGTCCGGATGTCAATCAAATATATACAAGTGTCACCGACCTTCTTTTTCTTGAAAAACCTCAGGTTAATGACCCGGAACTTCGCCGACTTCATACTGATCCCCCAAAAAATTACGCAATGTTCTCTTAAACCAGTCGGAATACTCATTTACGTGCAACATGTCTACTGGTTAATCTCGACTCTTCATTCCTTTTGCACACGGGTTTGACATTTTCAGCCACTCCTATCCCCCATCACATCCATGTACTTCAACGAAGCTAGTCATCGAAAGTTACATTTTGTCAGACATTCGTAAGAATTTTCGTTACTGGGCCAAACAATGCTTGGAACGTCAAAATAGTGAAGTTTCTTGTCCTACCATCACTACCCCCGGGAACTTTTGTTCGACCCGACGGACGCCTCAAACAAGTCTATCTTGAAATCCTTGATGTCCTTCTTCCTTACAACGGTTATACACATATTTTAACCCGTGTAGACCGATTTATAGGTGGCCTATTTTCGTTCCTTTGAACAACACTTCAGCAGAAACCATTGCACGGTTTTTTCGACCCGTGGGTTTCGAATTTTGGCGTTCTAACCACAATCACAACTGACCGTGGATTTCAGCTTACGTCAGTTGTTTTCCTTGACTTGAATCGTTATCTTGGATGCGAGAACATAACAACTACTGAGTACTATCCATCGTCGAACGAATTGGTCAAAAGGTTCAACCGCAACATCGGTAGGTGCGAATGGTCTGATCGCCTACCTGTCATTATTCTTGGCTTGCGAACCACTGTAAAGAAAGACGTTGGATGCACCTCAGCAGCGCTCGTGTATGGTTGTACATTACGTATTCCTGGAGAATTTCTTTCTAATTCCTTAATATCTCTGAGTCCTGACACAACTTTGCAGTGGACAAGTGAGTGTGCGCTAGACCCTAGTCCACTAACAATTTAGAAAGCCTTTCCTGAAGAGCAATCGGAACGTAGTCCCAACAAGCATCGAACTAAAGAACACGGCAGGGTTTGGAAACAAACCGTATATTTCCAGCAACGTTTGGAAATATGATATGTAGTTAACACTAGCCTAGTCTGGGACCAACAGCAGCAACCAAGGGAAGGGAGAAAAGAAGCGCGAAGTGGGCCACAGCCCACTCGGCGGCACTCAAAAGCGCGCCAGGTGAAAAGTGCGTGGAACCTTCGGATGCGTTAAACGACGCTCGAAAAAGTTCGGTTAAACGACCTTGAACAATGAAATTATAGATCAGTCGTTAGGAAAAGAACAAACATTCGCTGTGTGCAATTAGTTACACGATTGAAGAAAGTGGCACTGAGTTCATATCAGGCCTCCTATAGCAGGCGTACGCAGAATCATGCGTACAGAACAGACAAGCAGGAAAACACGGTTGCAGCCGGGATCCTTAGAGAAGCCACACAATCGTTGGTCACTACAACCTACGTCACTTGTCTAGAGAGTCAAATGCGGTATGTTTAATCTTCACATCCACGAAAAACGTTGCGTCAAGAACAAATGCACCGTGATCTGCGTACTTGCCCTTTTGTTTTCACTCGCCTAAGACACCTCTGCAGCCGCCATGCGATGGTTCTTTCAGAGTGCATGGCCGCAAAGGCAAATATTTTATCATCGACAGAAACGGAACGCGTCACTTGTTAATTATTGATGGATTTAAGGTTGCTTACGTCGATCGTGGCTCAAACGTCACCGTCTCGTCATTTGGACACTACACATGCAGGTGATTCCAGTCAGATCCGCCTACCGACTCGAAGTTTTTCTCAGTCTACCAAACCCATATTTGACATTAGTGACCGTACCCTTGTTCCTCCTTCCCAACTCAAGTCATGTACATCACAGACCTGTTCTGGATGAACTGGTAAATGACCGACTATCTATAAAGATAACCATTGTTGACTAACTGTCCGTTTTCTTAATTATTGAGCGTTTTCTCTTCTTTAACGCTTTAGGGAATGTGTTACCTTTTTGATCTCTTGTTACACACTATTCTTCCTACCTGTTACGTTCACTGTACATATAAACTGCTTGTCTATTGTTTGAATCAATACACACTTTGTCCACGCGCGCCTTGGCTTTTGCTTACACGTGGTCGTTGTTAACGGGAGTTAACTGTGGCAACAGTCCATTTTGGTACGCTGGAAGGACTGCGTTCGCTGGAATTTCTCTGCTATTCAAAAAGAAACGTTCTTCCAGTATACAGCTGACTTAATGTGGTGAAACTTATCGTGGACCGTTACTGTAGATTATTTTATAACATTGTCGATTCATTCCTTGGTTTCACTACAATATCCACTATGACATCTGTACAGCTGTTGCAACCCTAGTGCATGACGTGTCATGCATTAGTGTTATAACACTGTTACACAAATATATATATGCGTATATACACGTGTATGTGCAAGTAGATATACGTGTGTATCATATATATATATATATTTAAATTAAGGTGCCTGAGGTAAACCTTACACTTCAATACACTCAATTGTGGTTCGTTCCTGTGAGTATGCAGCAGTCATTCATGAAAAACGTGAATGTAAATGGTACGTATTCAGTTTCCCATGTATTGGATAACTGTAAACGACCATCTGTGCCACCTTGCTATCCAAGGCCTTCTGCAATAAAATCCAAATTCTGTGTGACATTCAATAGTATTTATGTGCACTTCCCCAAAGTTGAACTTTCCAGGATTTTACACGACAACATTTGAGAAGCTAAATCGTTTTATAACCCTGGGCATTAGTATTAACCGGTATGCATTTGCAGACGTATATATATATATATCGTGAATATATAGACACTGATATTCCATAAAATTCATAAGAATAAATATAAACAAATAATGAATTTTCAAGTGTCACATTAAATATTTGTTTATATAAAAGTTTACATCTTCAGCGTTCATGAACGCTGCGTGCATATAAGCGGTCGACAGTTGCATGTCATAAAAGTGCACATCTAGGAGATAAGACTGTCGTTAGCCTACAGAATGTAATGATGACCGGATCGATATCTACGTTCACATTCCGGTAGCGGTTGCTGAGTAGTCAGTGAAAACGAACTCTCCATGAATCCTGTACAGTTTCTGGCAAGAATGATCGTTGCAGGGAGAATCATTCCAATAGGGTCCACCTTCAATATGTCAACTTTTAGTTTCTTCACAATGTTTTGATGACATGATGATGTCTGAGGGAATAATTTAGTTTTTAGTGCCATTTTTTGTTACGACAAAACGAGATACGTTTTCAATGTTCCGAAACAGTCAGTCAGAAAAAGACATACCACTTAAACCTCCAAATTTTAAAACTCGAGATACCACAAGTTTTGTCTGACACAAAAGAAGGTATGTCCGTAAGGAATGTGCAACGACGCAACAAGAAAACTAAAAATGTCAAGTTGCGTGATATTTACCTTTATTTGTGCGTAAGGGTTTCCATAATCCTTAATTAAACCGCTAGCCACGATTGAGTTTCTATCTACTGCTGACTAACCCCTAACTGTAGTTGGCCATGTTTCTCAGTTTGTTTTACAGATGAAATTGACTAGAGTGCTTCAGAACCCAGGTAGAAGCTTAGTGGAGTAAGGTTGATAAAACAGAATGGCGCTGTACTACATGTTATTACACGGCAGAATCTCAGTAACGAAATCATTCTGAGGTACGCAAAATTCGTTATTAACGTCAGTATTTGATAAACCTGTGTAGTATCTACTCTTTGTTAAGTCGAAACTGAATGTCTGCTTCTATTCCATAATTACGTCACTCTTATGATATACAAGCATGCAAAGAAGAAGTTGTGAGTATTCAGTAACGTTTCAATCCTGACACAAATAATTTTCCAGACCAATTGAGCCAGTCACGAAATCGACGTCATTTAAGACCAACTAGATGTTGGCAGCTGAACGAAGTAGGAAATAACAGGTCAAGGGTCAAGTGTACATAAATAGGGTTCGCTAATTACTGCTTATTTGACAAACCTAAGCAAATAGACAGGGGTAAATCAATATAGTCTTTCGGACAGATCTGTCAAATAGCCAATCGATTTTGGAAAGGTAGGGAGAGGAATCATAACCTTAATGTGTTAAGGTTGTCCTGGGACTAGTGTATAAAGTAATCATCACTTCTACTAGATCGCTGCTGCTTCCATAAAATTTGACCAGCCCCTTTTAGAAAAAAAGTTGTACTCGAAGTGTTTCTTGTTAGAGCTCTTTGGTGTCAAGTAACATTACGACAACCAGGATTTCAACTCTGGCCACACTGTCATGAGACAGCTTTGTTGATAACTGTGCCAAAAACCCCACCATAGACACCACTCTATTGTTATATGCAAGCGTTCAGACAAATTTGTCTGTTAGTAATTCCCAGGTTGTCTGATCGCCTCAAAATGCTGTGACAAATACATGCGTACTTACGGAGCTCCAACAAAAGTGAAACTTGCGAACAGTGCTTATGGTATAAAGGAGCTGACCATAAGATTTTAGAGGATGCGAAAGCTGTAATCATTTGTGAAAGTGTTCAACTTACATGGAGCAAAATTTCCCAATACTAGTGAATAAATCAGTGGAATGTATGCTAGCCAACTACCATAATGTCTTCATTAAGTAGTTCATTTCTGGAGAACGTAGGCACACTCAAACGGAAGTCCCTGTACATAGCAGACCGCCAGTACAGGCTACCCTTAAATATAGGATAGATAATTTTTCACTGGACGAAATTCGTATACCTGCATAGAATAAATGGGTCATTTAGTTACCCGCACAGGTAACGCCAGGGCGGAAGCTTTAACTCTGCAAACCACAAGTGTACAAAATGCGTGCTCCTCATTCAGTTGTGAAGATATTCTCATATATGCAGCCTGTACTTTGAACCTTGCTGTATTTTCATCCTTATGGTACATGCACATAAAAATTTGGAGAACCTTGCAGCTCATCTTACCTATCAGTAACAAAAGTTCAAATATGTGAGATTACGCCAAAATCGATGTTTTTTTCGTCCATAAAAACCAAAAGCCTGCAACCACTAGTTAAAGGATTATGAACGTTAGCGAAATTAACTACAACAAGCATTTTCTCATGTGTACTTCTAAGCCAACAGACATGAAAATATATCAAAGACTTTTAGTTAACAACATAACAGTCCTAAATTCTTGCTGTAGACGGTTCAGGTTTGTTTAAAAATTAGACAGCTGTGACGAACAAGACACAAGTGACGCTCACTTGTGGTGCTAGGACACCATTGTAATATCCAGAGGGGTGTTAACTTAGTCTCTGTCACATTGCGGACTATAAAAGTCTCGACCATTCCATTGAACAAAGTTGGTTCCTGGCCATTTGAAATGATGACTGGAAACACTCTGCGATATAGCATTGCTTCTTGGTTAGCGACGGGCCTGTATCTGCAAGTTTGTTGATTCTTTTTTTCCAAAAAACTCAATTAATTTTGCTCGTTTATTTTCCTTCCTCTTTTCGTTCGCTATAGGTCCATGATTGTTTATTACTGTGCAAATAGGGGAATCATCGTCAGAGCCAATGGTAGCCCAAACCATTTTACCCACGGGTGCGGCTGGGAGCGGGAAATGATTAATTGACTGAAATGATCGTAAGCTATCAGATAAAATAATAAAGGCCAATCGCACCCATCCAAAAATGGACACGGTTCCTGAGGACACCCAGGAATAGGATATTAGAAAAATCGTGGGTCTCGAGGTGAACTGTTATATCAACAGGCATCACTAAGTCAGCTCTTAGTGACGGCTGATGAAATCTACATCTTTAAAAGTTGGAATCTCCTCAAACTATCCAGGAAAGGACGTTTAGAGAGCAATCCTATTGTACCGTAGTTTTAACTTGGCAGACTTTCCTGTGGACAGTTTTAGGGTTTGCCCACTTTGTAACAAACCACTTACCTCGGCTAAACTATTGAAAACTCTAATCAGTCAACGTACACGCAAGGGTCGTATAGAGTAGCCGTCTTCTTGACCAACCAACCAACACATATTTACAGATCACTCATGTTCGTGTGTCCATTTTTCTTCGTTACCGTTCATTCTTTCATCTGTTAGCTTAATCCTTATGCTGCATTGTGTCCATTTGTTGAGACCTAATGTTTTTCCTTGTTCACTTTACTTTTCAAGCAAGTGTTATATTTACATATATAAACCAACCGACGAAGTTTTTTCTCCAGTAGGAACGTAAAATAGATCAACGCCCATTTTCTGTTTATAAAACTCTGGATCGAGTAGTTAAAAGAGGCTGTGAATTATTCCGAATTTTACAAGGTGGTATAATGCCTTGTTCATCAAAGTTATTCATTAGCATTATCAACATCAAAGACAACAATACATCAGTGATTTTAATTGATGTCTGGCCGCGGTACAACTGTGAATAAGAAACAAATTCTGTTATGAAGCAAATAAAAAAGAGACCATCTACCTAAAAAACAATTGTCCAAACTTTAACTTTCAACTTCAAGGCGCTTACACTTGGCGAACAAACAACTAAGCCATAAGCTAGAATAAACCGTCATCAGCGAGACAGCTACTTACGATTTCGAATGCCGCCACGTCATTAATTGTATTCACTTCACACACAACGGCGCCAAACAGAAACAACATTCAGGCCAGTGAGTCCGATCGGCCGCCATCTTTCTTAACGCCTCCAGTCACGACTTTGTAAGTCGTAAGGACCCTAATCAGGTAGAGGAACCCGAGCAACCGTTACCAACACCTTGACGAATGACTTCATTTATCAATGGCAAGTTGTTATTCGGCCACCTCGCACTTCACTCCAGTCGGCATACTTATTATGGGTCTGCGTTCTGAATCAAAAACACTACAATACTAGTAGAGGGGAAATAGCTGACATTGAGGATTTATCACATAGAAAGCTGTTTTCATTCGCTAACAAACGATATCAACAGGCTTGCTGTGTTTGACCACCGTCGTCTCCGCCAATTGGCCCATATTAAGTGGACTGATCGCGTGAGCAATGTGGCAGTTCACCGGCGCGTATTCCGGAACGCTCGGGATGCGCGATCAATTGGTCAGTTAATCACGGTACACAGCTTGCGATGGTTGGGTCACGTACTCCGTATGTCACCTAATCGTTTACCGTACCGGGCATTGTACGCCGAGGCCACCAACAGTTGGGTAAAACCGCGTGGTGGTCAAGCAACAACGTGGTCACAAAATATGAAGACCTTGACTGCTCCATTGAGCAAAGTGGGTAGGTGTCGCCTGCCTGGATGGGGTCCTCGTGATCACTCAAACCGTTGGTTAGAGACGCTATCCGAGATGGCTAAGTGTCGCAGTCAATGGCGGACCTGTATCCATACCATTTCTAGTTCTTCCACTTAGTCTTGTTTTAATAATTTTCAATCTTCTTAGTAATGTTTTCTTCTAGGATATTCCACGTCACTGTTGAGGTGAGCGGCGGCCCGAGCCACAGTACCTTTTGGTCAGGCTCATGGCTGTTGTGATGATGATGATGATGATGAACGAACGAGGCTGGCTGATCTAGAAGGAAAAAAATGACAAAGACCCTTCACTTGTCATCTAACCGTCAAGAAGACTCACTTGCACCATATGTTGAGAGAGCTACAGTAGATTTTTCTCAAGTGCATTTGTGAGCTCAATGGAAAACAGGTGTCGTAGATCATGTTATTTTGATGGAGTGGCAATGATAAAAATAATAACTATACGAAAAGAGTTTTATGAATGGAAAAGCAACAGTATGTTTAATGTTACTTTTATTGTTGTCTTCTACATTCTTACTGAGCATTGCTTGCCACAGTTTGTGGTTCGTTGTGTAATTTTTAAATTTGTCAAATTTAAGGATAAAGATGTTTTGAATTTTCATTATCTTCCAAAGGATAACCGGCAATACTGATGTTGGACTGCATTAACTCGTAGGGATATTCTGTCGCAAATATATTTTTCTGTTTATTGCGGCAAAATGCATACCGCAAAAGTGACACGTATGATTTCCTCCCAATTTTATTTAGATGCTGAATCTCAGCCTTCGTGGTTCACAGATTTGTTTATCAAAAGCTTCCAATGGGAGCACCCGCAATTCTACCAGGACTTATGATGTAAGTGACCCTATACACTAAGAACGATCATATTATTATTTCCTATAGTATTATATCACTAAAAATTCACTAAAAGTTGCACTCACGTCCAATTTACCGTTTGGTAACATGCTATATTTGTAAAAAATTTTCAGTGGTACTGTTTGTTTATTTCCTTTGTTTTGATGCAAGATGGCTGTTGCTATGAGATAAAATGATTGATAAATATAATCCATCACACCGAGACCGAGTCTGTTGAAATGATGAAAAATAAGCGAGCCATGTTTTGATTGGTGCCGGTAACAATAACCAAGAAAAGAAGCAAGCTACTAGTGGTTTCATTAACGTACTCGCTAATTCATGATGGCTTCACTTGGTAGTAATGCGGAAATATCTTACACCTTAAACAAAAACTCAATGGATGATGAGTTATGACCTACGAAAAATGGAGCATGGTATAAGTCGTATGGCTAGCGACAATGAAACTTTATGCATTAGTAGTCTGGCCATACTGTGTCTATTTACATGCCATTATGTTTATTGTTGATAAACATTTCTATTTCAAACCTACAATTCCTATCATTAACATGTTTCACGGTTGCGACGGTAAATTAGTGTCTGATCAGTGTTTGTCTGATTACGCGGCCAGTTGGATAGACTTTCTCACTAGATTTACTGTACACCTTTGATTGATTCAGAAATTGCGAGTCGTTTATAAGTGCTTAAGTGGCTCACCCCGTGATGAGACTATACAGGCCTTCGGTAACCCGTGTCGAAAATTTGATACGTTATTAGAGGAGGGGAAAATTTGTTTGTGTTCCACGAGGTGGAGTTTAAACACAAATACGCGATAATGACTTGCACCCATTTCGCCATTTTTGGTGCTAATTACCTATCCCGGAAATGCCTTAACTTCTCCAAATCAACCAGACATTTGATGAGACTAGTACAAGCATATTAGGTTTTTGAAACAACCGAGGGCAGTCGAAAGGTAGTTAAAATAAATGAAGTCAGCTACAGACTATCCACAGTTGGATACCTGTCGAGTGAGTTGGAGAATTATAATACACGGTAACCAGTGCTTTGCTATTGATAACTTCCGAATCGTCAAAACATTGAAATATAACGTAGTTTTATCAGCCCGTAAATTTGCAAATTCACGCTTCACGACGTCTGTTCTCTGGAGTTAAATTTTATAATTCTCAAATAATTGCTCACCCTTTGCTGCTATTTATTCCGAACTGGACACCATCCATGTTTAATCACTGCTTTTCACTCGAATGTACTATCCATTCAGTCCCTTTTGAAAAAATACCCGGTGGACCCGTGTTCTTCTTTTGTCACAGATCGTCTGTAGCGCATATCCTTGCCATGGCCGCGATTGTAAACTCGGCTAGGTTTTCATGAGACGACCGTGCTGACCACTACTGGTGAGCTGTAACAAGGGTGAAACTTGAGTTCAGTGATCCTTTCCAAGAGAAGTCGGTGAATAGTCTATTCGAATGCGAAATCTTTTGAACAAATGTTGGTGACCTTCAACCTGGAAATAACCAAATCTTTGGTTACTCCTCAGTGATCCGAAATATTGCCTAATGAGCTCGGAGATTTTGTCCTGTCTCAGAAGTTCTAATCGGGAGGTTAGAAATTGGAGTTAACAGCCAGCAAATATGTCTCTTATCGGGTCGATCGTGCAACCTAATCATTACTCACAACCGAAAGTGTTCGAGACCTCAGATTTGACAATCCGATGTGTGACCTACATTTCACGCTTTTTCTGTTTCATATATCTCGATTGATTGGCCGGTATGTTTTGCAAGGTAGACCAAGAATACACGGGGTTATGTCTACATATCTCATAATGTGATAAAAAAACAGTACCTGGTGATCTGTAACTAATTAAGTAAAACCTTATTGACCTAAGTCGAACATCACGAAGTTCCAAACATGACGTTTTAAGGGGGTAAGGGCGGCAAAAGACAAAATATGTGTTCCAAATGCGTTGACATAAGCTGCTATCATGCTTCTGTGCAATGCAAAGTTTCTGTTACTTTCTAAATTACTACGTTTTATCGCTAAGGAAGAAAATGTGTCAGTTATCTCTCTTTGATCGGGGCCACATTAGCAGCTCAGTCATTAAGGGTAGACATATTTAGCATTGACTACCAAGTAAACATAGCAACATCGGACAAAATACCAAGATGATAAAGATTTGTTGAACAGTATGAACGTCAGTTTTGATCTTATTTTTACGCTTTATCACGGCTGGTGTTTTTCCAATGTTTAGTTTACTGAAACGTTTTAAGCTAAATGCACAATGCAGGGTGTCTCATTTGGATGACTACATTGTTGGCTTGCAATCTACCCTATAGTTACGACGGCTTTATCCTTGTCATTTTTTATCGGTAAAGTACATTTGATCTTCATATTGGCCAACGCTCTCAGGTTCTTTTTGGCAGCCCGTTTCGGTTCCGATGCTTAATGGAGGTTACCTACTTCAAAACGTTTGGCAAGCTGTCGACACTTAGCCCCATAATCTCCAAGGTTGACATCACTATACCGACCCCTAAAACTAATGTTTATCAGCACTTTTTGGTGACAAGCACACATAGTGGGATTAGGTGAAATCGATCATTCGGCAATAAAAATCATCATGTATGTGTAATATAACAATGCGTTTGGGGTCGTTCGTCTACCTGAATCCGTTAGAAGGCTTGTTGTGGGTAACCCCAACCATGATCCTTTCAGCTGGAAATCCCATAATCTCGTTTGGACTCCGAATTTTGTTTCGGAGTGTTTAATTCTGCGAGGCTTGACATATTGTGATATATCTTCACAATTATCAAACGACAACCAAAGTATCTTTCAAATTAGTTTGCGTTAAATCCTCATAGTTGTGAGCTATTACACTCAATCGAAGAAACTTTGGGGTCGCAGTTTAATCGTTCGCGGTCAGTTTCAGTAGTATACCATGAACTTCTGTCAAACTGCGCAGCTCACAGTCACTTTGTTGTTTTTGTGTACAGTTTATCAAAACAGCACAAAATCAATTGTGGGCAGTTTGTAATTGACCGCATTCATCTTAACTACTGTTCGACTGTTCTAGATTTTCTTAAAAAACTAATATGCTCGTACCAATCTCATCAGAGGTATGGTTAATTTAGAGAAGTCGAGGCATTTTTGGGATAGGTGATTAACACTAAAAATATCGAAATATTTTTATGTTCCACTCTGTATGAGCTATCAGTAAGGATAGCAAAGGCACGAGTTGTTTTTACCAGCCTGAGTCATCTGTGACGTCAAAAAGGCGTCTGGTTATTGGTGAGAGTTAAGGCTATAATGTTTGTGTGCGTTACGTTTTGCTGTATGATTAGGGAAGGTAACCTGTTTGCGACGAAGACGTCAACAGACCTGCTATGTTCACCACCAGTTAGTCCAAAGTAAGTGAATTGATCGCGTGAGCCATGTGGCCGTTCGCCGGCGCGTGTTCCGGAACACTCGGAATGCACGATCTACTGGTCAATTAATCAAGTTGCGTAACTTGAGATGATTGCATCACGTACTCCGAATGTGAGCTGAGCGTTGACCCTACCGGCCACTATATACTGAGGCCATCAACAGTTGTGTAAAACCACATGGTGGTCAGGCAACAGAGTGGCGACGAAATATGAAAACCCTGACTGTTCCACTGAGCAAATTGGGTGGGTGTCGCCTGTTTAACTGAGGTCCTCGTAATCACTCACTTGAAACACTGTCTGGGATCGCGAAGTGCCGTAGTCAACAACGTAGTTGCATTCACACCACATCTGATTCTTCCGCTTAGTCTTATTCTTTTATTATTGCTATTAATATTATTATTGTTATTCAGCCTTTTCAATAACATCTTCTTCTAGTATGTTCCACATCGCCGTTGAAGCAAACAGCGACACGACCTACAGCACCTTCTAGTAAGGCTCATGGCTGCTTTGGTGATAATGATGACAATGTGTTACTGTTTGTGCTGGTAGTTCAGTGTGCAAAATACGTGTACCACTTACTGTTCGGAAACAAATCTACCAGGTATTTTTGGTGTATTATTGCAAAAACAACTTTCCAATTTTACATTCGGTTGACACGGAGTTACCTGGTTAGACTGTACAATTTTCTTCAAATCTTGCATATTTTATTTTTTTGTATTCATGGTTTTCAGCCCCCAAATACTCAAGCCTGGTAAATAACCACAAGACAATGAAAATACATAAATCAGCGGAACAAAAAAATAATTTGTTGTTACTAGTGATTTGACTTCTATCTAATATTTTGTTTACATCATCCGTATGTTTTGTTTGCTTTTTGATATCTACAGAAATCACTTTCGACCAAATCGAAACTAATCGATTCAGATCGATCTCACATACAACCGGAAAACAAATCGCAAGCAAATGAAAGTGTTCACTTGCATTTAATAGAATCCGACAGTGGGTTGTCTGCTGCCAACCGTCATTTGGATCAGCTTCGTGTTGATGGCTTCTCACCGAATGCTTTCAATAGGAGCAGACAGAACGTGAGCGATTGGTTGGATGCGTACGTGCATAGTCCCGGCGCTGAATGGGAACAAATTGAAATCACATCGGTAAGTTTGTAATAGATGTAATAGCTGGAATGATTTGGCTAGCTTGAGAAGCTAGTCGCACTGGACTTTGACCTAATAAAAGACTAATAAAACCTTATGTTACTTACTGTCGTTTTCGAAGAAGGTCAAGCGAGTCACACTGTTTGATATATCGAGACTGATTGTCAGGTTGAATTTCTGGAATCAGGGCTTCGGTTCTTTTTCCCAAAGATATCGTTTTAAACCCTCGTGAGCAGCATACGCGCAACTGTACAGCCAGAACACTACATACGATGACCAAATTAGTCTACCGACGTGCCTTTCGAATAGGTAGGTTTGACATGGAAGTCGTCAGATTTCAGTAAACTATACATTTTGGCAAATACCATTAACTACTCACCCCATGTGAGTCTTTTATACGGTCTGCTTTTTGTTGACAGCTTTAGCTAGAAGAACAAATGAAACATTAGAGGAATGAAGGCACTTAGGTTAATGTTTGATCTCGTATGGTCTCCAATATCTTCTTTGTTGACGTCCGAAAATAAATGATCACCTGTATTGAACGGGCCGGCAGATTACATGGAATCGAAATCTATGAAAACCTTTGGTAAACAGATGTTGTTATTTGAAAATCGTCCGAATTTTAAAAGTGTTGTTTCTTTTTATTTAACACCAACCTCACTTCCAAAGTAAGAGAGTTTGAAGCAAGTGAGTGAATGTACTGGGCTAACACTTGACTCTACAGTGACTAGTATTTATAGCGCTAAGTTGAAGCTTTACACTTGTTTTCGTGTTTACTGTAAATATTGTTTACACATGCTAAACAATGAAAGCTGATCAGGTAATCATAAACAACACCAAGGTTACAGAAAACATGCATAGATTTTATAATTGCAAGAATTCGTTTGAATCATCTGAGCATATTTTTATTGGCTTGGAATATTTTAGGTACGCAAACTTTTCTAGCTCTGTTATTTTTGCGAACCGATAAAAAATGACCAAAACAGTTCGCTTATTATTGTCATTTTTATATAAAACGTTACATAGCACGAAGTTTTTTAAACGTTTCTTAGGGTTTTAAAAATTTGCGTCCAAGTGCTTCATCAAATACCATGGAATTACTTAAAATGTCATTGATTAATTGATGATCAACTAATCACACATTCACACTAATCATGATTAACACCGCGAATGCGTTGAATACCACATAGCTTCAAATTTGTTGTTGTTAGTAAAACCTCGTATGAGTTATTAAAATTTCAGCTGGAGTATTTTTAATCTCTCTTCATTATTGTTATAACTACTCATATCTTACTCGAAATAAAGCTACATGAGTATACAGTTGGTTAGTAGAAGACAATAGTCTGAGAAGTTTTGTGTGTACCTATCATATGACATTGGCTGTTGAAAAATCTATATTTCGGCTGGACTGGAAAGTCCCCGTTTGTATTTATTACAAGTCTATACAGTGAATCAAAAAAATTACAAATTTGTAGGGCTGATAGTCATATGTATTCATTGTGATTTATGAAATCTACACGAATTATTCCAAAACGTTGGATTCTTCAGGTTAAACTCTTGGTTGAGCAAGTTTCATTCTGACCAGATAATTTTGAATGGTCAGGAAATATTCAACGCTTACATACATGTTGAACTGTACAGGCGGACGTGGCATACACTCATCACTGATTGGCATTACATCAAGGTAGGATCTAGTGTAGGAGATCTACAGATCCGTTTCCATGGGTTCAGTTTCGCTGGTCCACAGTAAGGCAGCCTGTCAGTTTTTATAACAGATAATCAATTATTCACCATAGAAATGTTGCGACTTGGTCCTACTGTAATTCTGTTTCTACCCGGTGTGCGTAAACAGTGGTGACGGGGGTAAGGCACTGTCTAGCATCAGTCCGTCACAACTCAGCACAAAAGATTGTAGATATCATACGAGTCTGCTGAAAGGTTTTTCGTAATGAGACCTTTTTTGTGTGTCGTAGTTTGTCCATACCAACAGTCTCGATCGATACACTATAAAAGGTGATATTTTTATGGTTCCTCTTGACTTTCAAATGTTTAACCATTATTTAGCTCAATGAACAAGACTCACGTGCCTCAATAGGCGGAAAAAATGATCCTGATCTGAAAGTATGTTTAGACAGTTTGGAGGTTTTGGAAGACGAAGTGCAACCGATTGAATCCGAACCAGTCAAAAATTCAGCCGTTCCAGAGGAACGTAATAATGACTCTATCCCGTATGAGTTGTCGGAAGACTCTGATAGCCCACCACCGTGCTTCACTCGACCAATCTCGAACAGCATTCATTCGGAAACCAATCTGAACAGTGGTCGTAACAAAGGTAAGGAGAAAATTTTGTAACATTCGTTCACATCTCATTACTGTGAATGGACACAGACTACCTGTATTTGTTGATCTGCATTGGTCACGGCTATATTAATGTGGAATTTTGGTTGTAGTATCTTTTAGTACTCTTTTTACAACTGACAATCGTTGTACGGCCTCCTTCCTGGTTGGATGCATCAAGCACAGAAGAACCCCAGAGGGTTTAAGAGCCGCAGTTTGTCCGCAAACCAGGTCAAGTGCCATGAATAAATAGAACTATTGCGTTTTACAAAATGTTTTTCTGTGAATCTACTACAGTGTAAATCAGCAGCTTTACTATGAAATTTTGAGATATATGATTGTGATTAACGGTTTAGCGAAAAACCGTAATGTAACTAAGCAAGAAGGACCCAAATCAGTAAGAATGAAAAGATTTTCTTCAACTTTATCAATATTCATATGTAGTTGGGGTTTTCTTTGCTCTACTTAACTTGACAATTTTTCACCATGATAAAAAAATTAACTACGGGGTTTACCAGTCAAGTAAATTTCATCCTCTCAGAAAGAAGTTCTTTAAAAACAGTCACTACATATCAAGTAGCACTTTTATGAGAAAGGAACGTTTTATGGTAGTTACATCCAGTTGAAAAATAAACATCCAGTCATACAGGAAACACTTTTTGAAGTCTCTGGCGAATCTAGTATACCCCAAGAAAGAACAATTCATTAGTGATAATGGACCAAACGCAGTTTGTTTAAGTATAGACCATAGCGAAGATAACTGGCATTCATAACTTTCTACTTAAAGCGTATGCAACAGTGATGGTGTGCACAGAGGTAGTGGTAGCATAATTGTGTGTTCACTAGTTAAAATTCACCGAAAGCATAGGACCAGTTCCCTGGTTGTTGTCACTCGTCAATTTTCATCACATATTCTATTATAGAAACAGTAAGTGCTTAAACTTGTGGATCATGTGGTTCCAGTGAGTTGTGACCTCTAAACATATTCTAATCGTGCTACCATATCTTATATAATTATAATTCGATCTTAAAACTAAGACAGATCGAGTTACTGTGCTGATCTTAACATCAGTAGTGATTTGCGGACTTTACTGAATCTGAAATAAACGAGACAACTAACTCGTAAATGAGAAGACATGCACAAGTGACAATGTTCCTTGACTGGTGTCAAACTATCGACAGTATTTTAGACAACAGGCGATCGCACTGCTGCGTGGCAGTGGTAGCTCAACATCGGTTAGTTTGGATACTGCCTATTCCGTTCAGTACGTATGGAACGTTCGAGTCGACCTGTTGCCATCACCGTCATAATAATCATTTTCAACTTTGAACTGACCTTCATGTACTACCGCATGGGCTGCAGCTAGTATTGGCAGCGGTCCATAGAGCAGTAAAATAATAAATAGGTACAATTTCAAGGATAAAAAGAAAGAGAGGAAAAAGCAACAAAACAACGAAAAGTGAAAGCTAAAAACTGCGTATACAGACTCACTCCTGTCCACAACACTGTCATGTCTGGGAATGCTGTGAAGTAATCGAAAAATTTAAAAGTACGCATATAACAACTGTCTCTTTCTCTATAGAACAAAGACAGATCTGCAAATAATAGTCCCTGTTAAGGACCGATTTTTCTGAAGGGTTAAATTGTCATATTCATCCGAACATTGACCCAAGGAAAACGTAGACCGTAACAACCTAAATACGTTTTGCCATATCCTTTTAGTCGATGTGATTCATATTCCTTTATTCACCACAAGACGAATGATGTTTTTAAATTACTCAGCTTATAAAACATCAGAAATCGTATGCCTTATGAATTATGGGAAGCTTTCACCCAATACCCAATGTAAGTTCCGTTTATACTTTTGTCGGTGACTATCTGTTTTGTCCGTCCTACATCATCTGCATCTGAATTCTAGTGAACTGCCAGTTAACCCATTTAAAAACTTCCATCACCAACAGGAAAATGGACACACTCGCGCAGTAATCACTCAACACTTACAGAATATAACAACGTATTTTGTGGTTTAGTCTTCTTGGAGTAAACTAAGGCATACTTCATTTTAATTTTGGGGCTTTTTAAATTCACACGATGGTTTGATATCAGTCAGGTTTATAAAAATTGGATGTTGGACTTGTATAAACCACTGTGAGAACCCCGTTCCTTCAGTTCAAACGAGTGTTAATGTGATCACTGAAGTTACCACATGGTTGTAAGATCTTTCGATCGTTCCGTATTGACATACAATACTGTTAGTAGTCAACTCCGGAATATCCGACTAGCCATCCTAGATTCATTCGAAATTATGTTTTTCACGCATTGTTTCCCAATGAACCAGAAAATTCTGCGACATCACATTGAGTAAAAGATGAGGTATTTACCCGAATTATCTACAGTAGAGAATCGTACATTGCCCAAAGTATATTTTCGACACACTATCACATCGTTATATGAATACCATGTATTTGCATTTAGAGCACGTAATTAAAATTATGTGAGATGTACCCTGCGGAGTCATTTCTACTGATCTCTTTGGTTACGATACACGGACTGTGATAATTTGGCATACATCGGTTTAAATGAGCGTGAAAAAGGAATGAGGCGTCGGCTGCAGTACGAGTAGAACACAGAATCAGTCACGTTAGAATGGACCGTCACGGGTGGAAAACAAACAAACAGAATTCAAATTTTAAACTGGTTTAGTAAAGCACTAACGATGCAGACGTATTTGTATTTTTCGCCTGTTTATAGACCCAGGAACTCACTTTTTGTAGACACATATCTTCAAATCACACATATGCTTGAGATTATTAATCACTTTTCTACACTATAAAAAAGCAGTCCATAAACGGGCGCCAACTTTAAAATGTTGAATGTTTTATCTCTTCGGTTCAGCAAGACATCTATGGAGCAGTTACATGAAAATGGGATTTTTCACCACCAACTATTACTGCCTCTCATTAGTCTATGCACTATACGCCTTCCGTTAAATTTTATATCAGCTCGTCAAATGTGAATATACGTCAGGTTTTCCATCAAACAAATATAGCGGCCACTTTATGAGTTTGTGAACTGCTATTCACAAACAATTGAAGCACAGCTATCATTTGCATTCAGCACGTTATCTAAAACCTCCAACATCACCCTCTTTTGAGTTTCAACTGAGAAAATTCTCCTTCAACAGCTCTGTTCCTTTTTTTAGAGGTGCATATCGGGAGCAAAGGGGAAGTGTTGCATGTTTGACTCAGACCTGCTTACCTGAGTTACAATAAACTGACAGTTCAGTTGCAACTCGCTGTAAGCCAAGCTATTGCTCATTTCAAACTTTGTAAGCTAAGTGTTTCCTTGAACTCGTGTTGGACTAAAAAATGAACTCCCATTCATTTAAAAATGATCGACAGATGAAGGTTGCTCAAGCGAAACTAGACAGGCAGCTGGATAACAGGTTGTTTGTTCAATGTGCCTAGAAGGTATCGCATCAAAACACAAAGGTCATGATTTAGTCTGCAAACATCTTAACCTGCCCGGAGTTGAGAATACCGTAAAATAATGAGATAGAATACTTTTGTTGTTAACCCGAGTTGAGTTTTCTCAAACACTAGGGATTGATATGTGGTTTAATGTAAGTATATTTCGTAAACAAATATGTATACAGAAAAATTAGTATTTCCTTTGCTAAAACAATTGAGATAAGCAAAGAAACCGAAAGCTGTATAATTATGATCTCATCATAGGCAGTAAACAATCCACGCCAAAGTTATTAACGTCATACAACAATTCCGGTGTTCACATGAGATTGCTTTCAGTTTCCCCTTATTGTTGCTTATACGAACAAAGATGCGGCTCTGACCAACCTGAAAATGTTTAAAACAAACGACGCAATCACATAGTACAACTGTATGACATGAACACTAATTTCTTAAACTTGAGGTATTCAGCTAATTTGTCAGTTAATTCTCCATGACCGCTGACATGGTCGTGATGAAAATAGTACAGTACTCACGTTTTTTGCTGGCCACTTGGTTCGAACTGAAAGTGGCTGTTAGTGAGGAGTGGTACCACATGACGGCATATTTTTATCTGATCTTGTTGACAATTGGAGTGTCTTTTTAAAAGGTTGGATTTCTAATAGAAGTCACATAAGTTCACTCAGTCGTAGTCTCAAACGAACGTATCATTTATAGAGAAACACGTTGTGCTGTACTGCCGGAATGCAACCAATCTAATTACTTATCCACCGGCGAAGTTTAGACTTCTTTTTTTCGAAAGTATGTATTGTAATTTATACGCCATTCACATTAGATCACTGGTTTTTCACTCAAACGTCTGATTATCTCAGTCCGAAATGATGTGCCAGCCTTGAGTGTCACTAAGATAGATGTGTTAACCATTTGCTATCAGACAGGAGTTTTGAACTCTTGCTGTATGGTTGATGTATCCAAACCGTTCATCTTGAGGTGGGTTGACTAATAAACTTACCTAACTGCTAAAACCGCGCTCTGTTCCAGGTGATGTTCAAAAGGTAGCAATTGATATATTTTCCTGTTAAAAGTCATCCAATTTTATAAACTCTATCCAGTTCTAGATTTCATCTTAACCGCTTTTGTGTGAAACGTATATGAGTTATCTAAAAGCAAAATAGGGGTGCAATATCACGAAGACATTAGTGTAAACACTTTATAATGCACCAGTTGACAATAGTTTCATTACATGTGAATAATTGAAATATTTTCTAATCTGTCAGTGACCCAATTGTGAGAAATCTGGGTTTCCACTGTGTCCACGCCCTGAGTGGTAACCTCATACTGGAAAGCGTTACACATTGTGTTAACTGAGCTATGAAGCCCAGCTGAGTAATCTCACCAAAAACAATTTTGCTAAATAAAATTACAATGTTATCAGCAACATGTTAATGCTCTTTTCATCATTTGTCTTATTCATGTCAAAATATACCAACTGCATATAAGTGTACTGATCATTTTATCTATAACTATGACAGATAAAAACGATTTCTTCAAGGACAGACGGGATGAAGCAGCCAGGACCATACAACTATTTTGGCGTCGGCACAGACGCCGGATTTTGGCAGCGCAAGCCGCTTTACGACGATTGATGGGAGAACAGAAACGCCGCATCGTGCACTCCAGCCCGACCATTCAAGGCATGCCTATTCGGGAGGCTATACTAAAACGCACTCAAGCTAAACAGAAATGCCGAATGGAGGAGCATCTTAAAAAGATTCAGGTCAGACAGTCAGATATGAATTTTATTGGCCGATGCCAAGGTTGACTAGATGAGCCCGTTGACGTCAAAGGCCACTCATTCCGATGTTCCGACTTTCTCGTATGATCACAGTGGCATGTTCTGCTATTTTTCATGAGTACCTAACTGGTGAATTCGTTTATGTTAGGGAACAGACGAGTTTTCAGGCCACAGCCAGTACTGATATCAAGTATTAGAGTACCTTTGTTAATTAAACAGAATTAAAGAATTATGGTGGAACCAAAGGGTAAACACATTAGACCTGAATTGAGTCAGAACCAGCTACGAAAACAGTGTACCTCCAAGTAACAAATGCCTCGCCGATACCTTTCGTGTCAAGGCGCGATGTATTTGTCGCTAGTTAGAGTTCGGCCGAAATCCAGAATTTTTACTTAATGATACGGGGCAGTAAAAACCGTATGGAAGCTGTCTTGATGATAACGCCTCACTTTCGCCTATAGCTGGTTTGCTTGTTAGAAGGGTGCAGGAACCTTGATTTTGAATGTTTCAATATAGACTAACTATTTAGATCTCTTCCCGTCCCCTTTTCTATAGTTGTTTGGCAGTTGAGCATCAATGAGGACTGCTTATTTTTAGGTGCCTGTGGTAACGATAAAGATGATAATTGTGTTGAAGAGTTTATAGTGAAGAAACGAAATCAATGAACCCATTCAGTTCATAACAAACAAATATGTTGGGATAAAATCGTCAACTGTGTAGGAAGTTAAGACTGCAATTTGAAAGCAAAATGTAAACACATCATTCTCAGCAGTATTAGCCACTTTCATCAATACCGGGAAAATGCAAAATTCGTTTTTATTGACAAATGTAAGGTTTTCTGTGACTTATGTCAGTGTGCGAAAGAATTAGACAGGTTGGAAAATTTTCTGTTCACATACATCTTTCTTTGATGCAACAGACCTTGCATGAAAAACGTTCCAGTATGAGAGAAGAAGAGGTCAAAAACGAATCGCATCAGAGTCACGTGAGTGAAAAATCATTTGGACAAAAACAACGGAATCATAATGCTGCTTTGTTGCAAAAACCCACATCACCCATGATTACGTCGAACTTTTCTGAAGGTGCTGAAAATTTACTGAGTCATATTGGTGATTCAGCAACCAGTGCACGTAATTCTGTGGTAAGTTTCGTTTCCGGACGGATAGCAGTGATGAGTTCTGTTTCATTTGTTTTTCGATAAACGTGTTAAAGACAAATCGCGTCCCATGATCGATTTTGTTTCAATCGGAACCTTATGGAAATGATAGTAATCAACATTCGTGAACCAGTTTAAACATGTTTGTTTGCCTAAGCCCTTATCCATTCGGTTTCTGGTTATTTAAACACTTGTTGATATCTGAGTACTCTGAGTGTTAATTTACTCTCACCACAGTAATAATCGATTTTGAATTCTTCTGAGTGAAACAGTGCTCCCGGGCCCAATGAATGCTAACACAAACCGCTTTCTGATGGTGCATATTTTGTTCCAGGTCCTAATGGAGGAGGTTCCTCAAAGACACAACCAACCACGTTTGCCATGCAAGTGTATTAGACGACTGGTGCCTCTGGAAACTGTCGTTTACCTTAAGTGTGTCTAAATGTGAATATTGTCGTACGATCGGATATAAACGGACAAAATATGATATAAGCGGTATACTTCTTCCAGTCCCCTAGCTGGGTCAATATTTCTCGTGAAATAAACCACAAGGAAACAATGGGGGTCATACTTCGTTAAACAAGATGGGAAACAAAGTATTTTCGGACCGAGACTTTTATTTTGCTCACAACTTCCCACATATTTGTTTGTTTGCCTTTTGGCTCAAAGCAAAAGAACATCGGATTCTACCTACAAAAGTTGCAAGATCAACTGTTTTTCAAATTATGCTGTCACTGTGAGATGTAACCGGCTGTAAACTGTGGTTTGACGGGGAACAAGTTGATGATTTAGTCGGCAAAATGTCACATTTACTTGAACGTAACCAGTATAGATTCACGATTTGTGGTTGACCGCATCAATCTGCGCCAGTCAGCAATGAGAAGTGCATATAATCAATCACCTGCCAGTTACTAGTCTTGCCATATGAACAATGTTCTTGTTGCTACGACACTGGTGAGTGGGTTACTTAATGAACATTCAGTACAAACTCTTGACAAAACGGAAGCCAGTTTTATCTTAGAGTACGTAGGTCAGTTGACCTACCCAGGATGATACCAGAAAACCTTCACAGTCCTTGTTGTTTAGCAAAGTTGGCAACATGCTGTTGAGCAACAGAGCGAAGGAGCTTTGAATGAAGCATTATCAACAAACAGAAGAAATTAACAAAGAGGAAAGGCATTAAGTTCAGAGATGGTGACTGTCATTACCTGAGTGAATAAGTCAAAATGCTTTTGCATGAAACCCAATGACGAAAAATCTTTTGAAATGCTATTTAGAAAAGCTTGAATTTCATTTTTCAAAATCCAAGATTACTGACACGCTGTCAAACTCAAAGTGGAATTCACCGGACATTGTACAACGCAAGTTACATAGTTACAGTATAAAAGTTGGTTGTTACTGGTTACACCGATATCGAGTAACACGATGTTAGCTTTACAGACTGAGGTCAAACATTTAGTGATCCACTTTTGAGTGCGTGTACTTAGCTTCGGGTAATCTACAGTAGCCACTAGTTAGTGGTATTTAAGCCAGGTCATATTGCCTTGATTTTCAAGGTCTTGCCATAAATAGCGATGAATTTCCTTTGAGTAGCATAACATAAACTACAATTTATGGTTGAACAAAATTACCACTGCAATAAACTAAAACATATATATTCTTGTAAACTGAATGTCACGCTCTAAAGAACCTAAAAAGGAGTCAAAATGTGACTGTCCGTTAATCATCAGGATTACGGTAAAACAATTTGTGGGATATGCAGTAGTATTAATACAATCATTGGTGTGCTACATTTAATCTTTGTTTCATGTTTCTTTTAATGGAAAATATTTAGTTTATCTCCTATTATTTACTTCCACGTTACTCATAACATCATAAAAAATACCCTGTATTAAAACGTTGTAATCAGATGCTCAGTTCAAGAATGGGTTATGGGAATAACTGAATAATAAGTGATCCCCGAAAGCAAGCTTTCAGTCAATGGAAAATTTTAGATTTTTCCAATAATATTATATATGGAGGGAAATGGTTCCCATAGACTGGTAAAATCGTAAATAAACCAAAAACATGCGAAAATCTTGAGGCTTCATGTATTCCAGAAATTCCACAGGCATTGCATGACAGTCAATTTAATTAACCATTATTATAGAGATAATCTAGAAAGTACGCACATGCCTCCAGCCATAGTGTTTTTTGGCTTGAGTCTTTTTTGATCTGAACGGTGAGAAACTAAATGGAAAATTAAGGAAGAAATACAATACAAGAACTCACTAGAAAAAAGACAGGATTAAGCATGCATTGAAATCAATGAAATTTAAGCAGGACGAGTCAAAAAACCTTGTATACTACAAGCTGATTTTCAACAGACAGCCACTTTCGAGCGCATTTTCAACCGGCCTCGATAATGATTGTACAGTAGCGAGCCGAAAAGGTAGTTTCTTTAAATTTTAAATAGTAGGATGGTTAGATTTATTATAGCTCGTTCAAACATCATAAAAAACTGTCTTGTTATTTCTTTCAAAAGTCAGAAGCAGCATTGAAAAGTGCGCGGTACAGCAGATGATTTGCTGGAACACAATAATTTACCCTTCCGACGTAATCGCATGAGTACTATTGAGCCGGCGTAGAAATGTTTACAACATATGCTAACAGATTGCTGCCTTTCTACGTGATCAACTCACCAGATACCCACTGATGGGCGAAGACCACCAAGGTGGATTATTGATAACTGATGCGTACACTGTGCACTAATTAGTCAGGTTTTCAAAACTGAAAATAAGATGGAACGCACACATTCATTCTAAGTCTCTCTCATTAGATAATACAGAGCGCGTACTGTTAAAACAAAAAACCTGCCAGGGTACAACGGTTCTTATCGATTCTCATAGAAAAATTCGAAATGAACGATAGTAAACGCCCACAACGTTTTACTGTACTAGGAATTAAACAAATATTCTTGAAGTGCACAAATCGTACCACCGGTAAGATACAAAAGCCGTCAGTAAAATATCGGATAAATTAAGAAACTATGAAATCATTCGATAAAAACTTGAAGCGAAATAATACACATTAGAACCCGATATCGGTGATAATACCTATAACCGACATTATGGTTACAATCGGTTACATATAAGCCTTTAGAAGTTTGCTCCAGAACCGACATTAAAGGATTGGTCTTCATCTCATCTGAACCCACTAGAATGGTAGAACACAAGATCAGGCTAGTAGCCTGTTAGTTGTAAACTGAAATTCGCGTCCATTTGCCGTTTGCCATAAGCAGGAGGATTGAAACAGTTCGGTTACGTTTTGTTTCACAACGTCATCAGTTACTATGTCCTATTTTAGACTTAAAGTATACTCGTTCAGCTAGTTTGGTGAAAGTTATTCAGCAAAATGAAAATATTCTGTGGTTTCCTCAACACAATAAGAATAACTAACCTTACACAAAAGTCATATAAGATTTACTTGTATGCACATCAGCAAATGAAACAATATTTTATACATTCTTTTCAAGGTATCCATTTCTAATTGTGCGAAAAGTATGAAATCTAGTGAGAAAAATCTTGAAGAAAGTGATGATGAAACTCTGGGTGCCAACTCGATAAATGTATCTCCAAGAGAGCAAAATGTGTTAGCACATAATAATTCCGGTTCAGCTATTGACCAACATGGCTCACAAAATACAAGGAAGTTCAATGTATCAGTTACTAAAGAGGATCTGACAAATGGTGCGTCGGACTTGTCGGATCTGGTATCTACGACATATTTTGATGAGCAAATGGAAAGAACAAACGCCAAATCACGTGGGTGGTCTGAAATGCGTAAGTCGTTAACTTAGTATGCTAATTAATACAGCACTGCTTGTTCTACTGACCAACACTTGTCTTGGCTTTGTAAACTCAATCCAAAAACTAGATCCACAGTGAAACATCAGTTTATTGCGAATATTCATATCAACGTGAATACCGCTCACAGCATCAAAAATGGCACTGCAGTAAGCATTTTACGAAGACCACTAGACTATTTCCACTCCCGCAGTATACCGGGCTACGTCCCTCAATTCAACAATCTTCGCAACATAAACGATCAGGAAGTGTTAAACGTTGTCGTTGTTTTACCGGAGACATTGTTGTCATTTCCATTGGATATACATTCCTACCCGGTTCTGTGCATAATCACGCTAGCTGAGAATGTCAGAAAATAACATAGTAATTTTGAAGGAAATATTAGAAGGAGCACTTCTTGAGATTTTTGCTAGTAATGATAGTCTGACTAAGTTTAATAAATATGATCACAATGTATCTTACAGCATAATGTGATTTGGCCGAGCAAGTTAAAATCATTCAGCGATAAATGTCTATCATAGTACGATAAAAAAGATAGCGGACTCGTCACTACATGACTATTACAAAATTTCGCTCCGTTCGTAGACATTGTGCCGTCCATAATAGTTCGCTAGATAGAGCGGAGACAGCAGTTTTCATTAACGTGATGAGGGTTTTGTTTGAGCGGATCAATTTCAACAGCTTGGATGAGAAAGATGATTTTAAATACGGAAGTACGACTGTTAATAAAACAACGTTTGTTTACAGAATTGATGCAATAAACCTTTATTAAAACATTGAAAACTCTCCTAATCAGGTCTGATATCTGATACGTTCTCATACGGTTTTAATGTGACATAATACACCCTATATTTTTGGGTATAATGTGAAAGCTGAAGGTACGACTTTCATAGCTCGTAACTATGTTTCCTTAATGAGTAAGTTTATGTTCGTCGACTAATATGCTAATATGATTACAAAAGCGTCGAAGCTTTGTAGACACTTATCAGATGTCCACCTATCGCTTGTAGGACAGTGCACATTATACGGTTGCTTGGCTGGACTGGAAGAAACAGTCTAGGGGGCAGCATACGTTGTACATTTAAGGTATGGATACTCAGATTACTATTAAAACCTTGACAGAAACAGCGGTTAACCAGTTTTATGCCTTGGAAAGTTGCTTGGTAATGATATCAGTAGTGATCGTTTGTGGAATATTTTGTTCCAATGACCAAAGTTATTGTTCATCTCCATTCTAGTTCTTGCACTGTGACGACTTAACTAGAGAAGTGGCACTAAGTTTGGGGTTGAACTGTATAGTATACAATAATTGTTGTAGTAAGTGTTGCACATGATTTTTTGAGCCCTCAGTACTAGGTCGTCCCGTTCGGATTTTACTAGTGTACTTGCTTCACCAATGAACAACATCATGATCACCTTGGACAGCAAACTATCAATAGTTCTGGCTAATGTTCGACTGCTGAGCATGAGGGTGCGTCTAGTATTATCTGTGCTGCTTGAAAATTGTCAAACACCAAAACATTGTCATCAATTTAATCAAAATCGGTCAGTCTTTCATCAAGGATGAGGTCCACGCCACGATCAATTGAATGCCGAAAAGAGTCTTCTGTGTGTTTGTGCATGACAAAATTAAACAAAGGTTGTGTCCTTAAAATCAGAGTATTCATGAAAAGTCGAGATTGCAAACAGCTGTTTTCGGTAGGTCTAATCGGACGTATACAGTTACAGGAGATTCATAGTTATACACGACGATGATAGTCATGGGAACAATTGATCACTATCTAACCGGGTGGTGGTGGGTTCGTGTGTGTTGTTTTTACGTGAGACAAGTGACCGATATGTGTTGACGTGTTAATTGGGTAACTGGGTCCAGGAAGTTCAGACGGTTTACGCATGGTTGGCCACGGTGGGTTTAGGGCGTATGTGACATTGTTTTGGGCGCACGGCTGGGAATGTTACGTCACAGAAGTGTTCCACCCAACGCTATAACCTTCTGGACTTATTATAGGTTAGTGCGCCATTTGTCTCGCTGATGGCTTCACCGATAGACGGTCGTCTATGACTGGAGGCACGGATCGGCTTAAAGAGTTTGCCGGTGTTCCCTCAGGAAAAAGCGTTTTACATTTCCTTAACTTTTCCTACTAACCAAGCCTCACGATCAGTCTTTAGACTATGTTTCAGTTTCCTACGGTTATCTCTTGTAGACTTGTTATGTGAACTAGCCGGAGGAACCTTCCGTCTGGCTTCTAACAACTCCAGGGATTTCTCTGAAATCCAATGTTTGCTTAATCCAGGTACCCCTGTGCCGCATGCTACAGTGCCTGCTTTCTGAATGGTCCGTGAAATCTGAATCCAGCAGCTATTAGGATCTTCGGAGTGAGAACTACTAAGACTGCTTTTTGTGCCAGTTTGGTACTTGTACTTCACCGACGGTATAGCCAGTTTCTCAATAGACACCAATCGTTGTTGTCGGTGAAGTCGTTGTCCAGCAAAAATGAGGACAAAACGACAACGTACCAACGTGTTTTAACTTGGAACACGGCCCACGAGCGCGTCAACAGTCAACAGAGTAACGGTTAGTGGAACGGTAGATAACGGAACGATGTTCAACGGTTCTGAACAACGGACTACGAAATATGCAAGGTTAATATGGAGCTTCCCGGCCAACCCAACCACTTGAGGCTAACCAACGAACACACAGAAAAGACTGGTCTCCGGACAGAGCTACTTTACGTCACTCAATCCGGAGACAACACGGTCACAAACTAGACAACATTTAAAGGGTTTATGACCAATCAGAAAACAAGGACAGACGTGGACCAGACAAAGATCCAGACAGTACATTGATGTCCCAAGTAAAGTACGTGCGTGTGGGCCGGGCGCCAGAATTTTGCACAAAGGGTGAGAACACACGTGATGAGGGACGTGGCACATGACCGTGCCGACTATGAAGGTCACTACAATCAGTAGTGAGTCAGGCCACCGCGAAGTCAAATAAAACGGTATTTTCGGGAAATTGGGTTCTTCCGCGATACAACGCATGATCTGAATCCAAGTATGTGCTCAAGTAAGAATGAACGGAATACCAATTTTCATTCGATTCTATTCGGCGTGGTTACATACGTATTCCGTTGTTTCTACAAACGACATATTTGCAAATAATGATGTGATATCTAGGGAAATCATCTGATGATTTTCGGTGTTCAGCAAGTCGACAGAGCCCACAAATTGGAACGATTCTTTCAGACTAAATGAAGCTATTCTTGCTCTGATTGGTTCAGTCAGCTGAAATAAACAATGGACTAGACCATTATGTAATGAATTGTTCTTGTCGAAAATCAGTGCATCATCATCATCATCATCATCATCATCATCATCATCATCATCATCATCATC
>JTDE01001183.1:60786-82388 GCA_014338405.1 Paragonimus skrjabini miyazakii
TCATCATCATCATCATCATCATCATCATCATCATCATCATCATCATCATCATCATCATCATCATCATCATAACAGCCATGAGCCTGACCAAAAGGTGCATATAATCATACTCAAGTTTTGTACATAAATCCAATGAATCCTTTGTAACTGTAGATTCCTGATGAGAATTAACGAGAACAGTTGTTCAAACAAAATTGTCGATCGTGGATTGTTATGGCGTACGCTTCTTTTGATGCTGAAACCGTCAGACAGTTTACTGTTAACATGGAAATAAAGCGTGGATAACATGTTTACACACGTGATCGGTACCTTCAGGCGCTTAACCAGCTCTAAAAATGAGATACTGTTAACTAAATCGAAAATATCTTTATGCCTGAGTAAATACAACTTTTGATCGGTTACTCATGTGACTACTCCAGAATTTGGCGAAGGGTGAAAATTTGGTCGATATATGCTCACTTAGAAAAAGGCCCTGACTGTTCTTCCTTGATGTCTTCTCCACGATGTGCTGTAAATTGATGAAGTGTGGTGGATACCAGAACCGTGATAGTTACTTGGGTCAGTATTTAACTCCTTATGGTTTTCGCAAGAGCCAATGACATTTTCGAATACAGAATTATCATTGTGTGACCGCAACACAGTGTATTGCTCGAAATTGGGAAGTTTGATTGACTCTAGATATCGCACTCGACCTGAAACCTCCCACGCAAGTAATAAGGAGAAGACCTCGTACTGATTGCAATAAGCGGTTCCTATTCATGAAACAAAAAGTCGCATTTATAAATATACAACAGTGTTAAACAATTACAGTTCGTAATTGGCTAGTTGTATTTGCATCTGTAAAGTCCAGCTGTAAGCTGGTTGATGCAATATATAACAAAGAACTTGGCAAATAGCGGGAAGTGTAACACTGAGGCTTTCCGTCCAATCCTGATGTGGTAACTTGATGCGAGTTTTGGATTGGTCTCTTGTTAGATCTTCTATCTTGTGTGGGGTTTGGATAAGCGGTGACCGGAGTAATTCTTCACCACACACACAGAGGGTTGTTCTACGTTGCCCAATTATGTTGAACTGACTGATTGAAAGCCTCTATTAACGCCTCCCCCCTTATTTTAAATGTTCCAACACGAGGCAACTGGGCTAGCAGCCCAGTTAAGCTTCAGAATCAGAATGCAACTGCGGACCTCAAATTTATCGGTTCGTTCGAAATCTATCGACCAGGGTACTACCCTGTGAGTTTGCGGCGGCAAATCATTAGAAGCAGCTGGCCAGCCAAACTGGCCTCCAAAGTGTTTCATCCAGCGCTTTAACCTTTTGGATCAGTGACGTCTGCCTCATTGAAGGCTACTCTGAGAAACGGATATCATGATCAGGTGGTAAGGTTGACCTTGAAGAGTTTGCCTGTTCACCTTGAAGCAAAGACGTTTTCCACCTGTTTAACGTTCCTCATTTGCCAAGCTTCACAATCGGCAGTCTGGACAAAGTTAAGTTTCGTACGAATACTCTAACAAATCTAGTTACATCAGCTGCCAGAGGAATGCTTCTTCTAACATTTAACCTCTCTAGGTTCTTCTTTAAAATCAAATTTGTAACTGACTCACGAATCACCATGCCACAAGCTATACTTGATTCAGGAATAGCTCGTGATACTTGAATCTAGGAGCTATCGAGATCTTTGGATTGAGAACAACTTAACTTGCTTTCTAAGCTACTTACTGACAGCACGGCCAATTTCTTAGTAGTTAGCCGCTCTAGTCGTTGACTGTATTGTGATATGGGATACCATTGCTTGGGCTGAAAATTATTCTCATGTATTCGATGCATCCAAAGACCAAAACAGCACCTCGCCGAACCATAAACCATCACATTCTACTGATCGCCGTCATTTTTGAAGGCAAGTGCGATATCTGGAGATCGTCGATCTGAGGTGCATGCGTTTCATAAATTCTTTCGGAAGGTGGGCAATAGACCTTCAGAATGTTGTAATATATGCAACAAGAAACACCTGTGAGCTGTAAGCAGTGGTATACATCTTGTACCATTTATCATAAGACGTTAGGGATTTTGGTGCAGAGATTAAGACGTCGAATGCGAAAAGGTCACACAAGCTCTCTTTAATACGTGGAATTTTTCGGGTTACATAAGTTTTGCGCACACACGAAACACTAATATAAAACGCCTCGCATCTCCGCTTAATCTCATTAGTGTCTAGCGTTGAACTCTTTACGGTGAGTGGACGGGTCACAGGGTTTCACGTCTTGGTGATGTGTTGCATAAAAAGCTATAAGAGGTGCCAACGAGACTGTATCTATTCAGAGGCAGTCCAACGACTGCTCAGGTAAGTCTTTCTTAGATTGGCTGTGGTCTGAACCGACTGGTTAGAATCATAGGCAAATTGGAAGCAACGACTTATCAGGAGAAACCAATATCACTGGTGGATGAGAGGAACAGTTTACAATGTACTTGAATATGATCGGTTAGTAAAGTTCAAGCCCTAATATATGATGGAACATCACAGACTATGGGTGGGGATCACAACTGAACACATCACCTTGTTGTACGGGGACAGGCTGTGAATAATTGGTGCTAACACGTTCTCGTAACCCATCAAAACACTGATCAAGCTATTGAATGACCGAGTTCGCACTACTGAGGTCAGCAGTAGATAGGAGATAGTAGGATGTCAATCTGTAACTTGTCAAAGTGTCCCTATTTTCAAGACCCTGAGACCAAAACAAGAACTTTAATGGACTAAGGACCACAGGTAGTTTATATCCCCTGATTGTCTACTTACTGGGTATTTTCTTGCAGTGTGATTGGTTCGCTTTTACACAAAGCCAGTTGGGACCTTTGACCTAAAAACAGCATTATTGAGAGCGTTTTGTCCAGCTATCGTATCACTCCAAACGGGAGAAGGGTGGACGGTTTTTTCCCACGGAAGTCCCTAGAAGATGGGAGGCATGGATCGCATTTGACTCACTTTGTTTGGGTCGATCCAGTGGGACCTCCACAACATTCAGAAGAAGACGCATTTCACTTAGCACCATGAGGCTAAGAAGAGGCTAAGCTTGTAAACATGTACGATGAAAGAGTTCGTCATTCTAACTGGACAGCTGCCACTATCGACTTACTTTGATCTAATGTCATTTTTGAGGTGCAGGTTGGAATAAACATTTGAGTTCACCATGGAAACCAGCTCAAAGACCGAACAGCATCAGGTGGTGAGATATTCATCAGTACATGACTATTTCTGTCAGACTTCCCGATAAACTCACTGGACCTATTAAAACAGCATAACACTGAATGGAGAGAAACAGGTAGATAGATGATGCCTGCAATACAAAGGGGATTGATGGAATATGTGCAAACCTGTATAGATCAAATTGATGAAAATCTCTGAATAGGTAGCCAACCAGTAAGTAGGTCCCAGAACATTAAGAAGCTCTTGCTCCATTGAGCAAAGTGAGTAGGTATCGTCTGCCTGGATAGGGTTCTCGTGATCACTCAAACCGCTGTTTAGAGACGCTATCCGAGATGGCGATGTGTCGCAGTCAATTGCGTATCTGTATCCATACTATTCCCGCTTCTTCCTCTTAGTCTTCTTTTAATAATTTTCAACCTTCTTAGTAACGTTTTCTTCTGAGATATTCCACGTCACTGTTGAGGTGAACGGCGGCCCGAGCCACAGTACCTTTTGGTCAGACTCATGGCTGTTATGATGGTGATGATGGTGATGCTGATGATGGGCCTTAAAAATTAAGATGGCCTTAAGAAGAATTATATAATCGGGAACGTCTTGAGAAAACGAATAGTTTGGAACTGTCGTCAAGAGATCAAGACAGATCATTTATAAACATGGACACCGTTTACCGCTGTTAATGAGTATTAGATTGGGGGGAAGTTCACTTTGAGCAGATCGGGTTTCTCGTTCATCACACCAATGTGAATGTTGTTACGGGGCCCATTTTTTCCATCCAAAACCGCCTCAGTCCTCGAGAAAAATGACTAATCCAATTAGAATGAGCGAAACTTTCCAGAACAGTCGAGAGGTAGCCTTGATTATTTTTTCACCTGCCCGACTTTTATTCCACTATGCTCATTGGTGGCTTAGTGCCCCTAACTATTACTTCCAGGTCAATATGCACCATAAAAATACATTGTAATATTCTCATGGCCGCACACGTTTTTGGGGCGGAGCTAAACTGTTTTTTCACGCATCTATTGGTTTGTCTTGAGAAGGAATTATGGGAACAGTCGCGGTATTTTTCGGTATCGAGATTTTCCGTATCAATTAATACAAGGAAGAGAAACCGACTTTTGTCAAGTACAGGAAAAACCATCATATTCCTTCGAAGGCTTACAACAAATGTAAGTTTAGTCAATCGATTTATGAGGCGTGAACTCATTGATATCTTTTTCACTCTTTCGGTTGTGTTCTACTCAATTACAATAAGGACCGGCTCGGTTGACACATTTGAAAGTGGAAGAATTATGGGTGTAGAGTAGAAAACAAGATGCGGTAATCGTCACTGACAAGATGCTGCAGGGGTGTGAAGTTACATAACAAAGGTAAACCAGTTGAATAGAATGTCCAGGTTGCTTATCCGTGAAACCGTCGTACACCAGACCGTCACTACTTCCAGCTCCTAGCTGAAGATTAAATTACCATTTTTAGCGTTATGTTGATTAGGTACAAATGTGATCATGTGTTCTATAGAGATATGAATGAGACATTCAATGCAAAATTAAATGGTTTTAATTATTGTTAGCAGTGAGCATTTTACTGTTCCCTCTACATCTAGTGAACGAAATTCACCGGGTTCTTTCCGAACCAGACGATCAGGAATCCTTTACGCTTGCTTCGGGTATAGTTCAGAAGAATCGAATCAATTCAGCGATAGTGGAGCCTTCAGTTGAGCGACGTCGAGCCTCGCTATCCCGGACTGCTAACAATATGTCAGACTATTCCGGGAAAAGTTGTACAAGTGCACTGACTTTTGGAAATGTGCAAGAACACACCCGGTATATTCAACATTTGAGAGTTATTTTTCTACATTCAAAAACAGTCATAGCTAAAAAAATAATAGAGTTTAGCGCAGTATAATTGATGGGAATACCTCCTCACCAACTCAATTATTCAGCTGTTGGTCTCAATTTGCTTGTGTCCTTCTGTTGATTGTTTACCTAAACTTTCAGAAAGCTGAAAAAGCTGCGACAACGAGAACAAGCAAGAAAGGCCTTTGAAGAATCAGTCTCTGAATCCCGACTGTACATGCACACTCTTAACAAATCGCGTGGTCCAGACCAAAATTCACATTGTACAATTCATAACAACTCGAAAAGAAATACCGCCGTGTTTCCAAGCCCACAGTTGCGAAATGGACAGGGACCACTTGCAAGCAAAATTTCCAATACCAGATTGAATAGTGCTCAAACACACAATTCAGGTGGTATAGAATTTTCCGCTGGATCTGAGAAAAGTGTGCATCGATCCAACCAATTTAAACTTTTCCGTCAATGCGATGTATTGATTGACGGTGAACAACCGTCAAAATTATACTCACGAGAGCGGGATGTCGGATGCACCACCCAACCAGGATATATACCGCAGGTATGTTGACTCTTACATCTTGTACTGTTGACTTCATCAAAGGTCGGCAAATTAGCCGGTTAAAATAATCAACAACACAACAATTAAACACGAATGGAAGAATGCGTTTAGTTGCAAACTTACCGCCTTTGTTTGCAGCATCCACTTTAGGGTAAGCGCTTCAGCCAGCCCTTTCGGAAAGATTCTAGACTAAACTGTATTATTTTTAGGACTCATTGACAATGCATATCTTCGATTAGATCGTCGCCTTTGTTACGCGATTAGTCGCTTAAACCAAACCGAGAAATCCGAAGAAACGCGGCTGCACTGTTTATTGGACGGGCGAGACAAAAGTTAGGCCACAGAAGCTCAAGATTTACAGAATGAAACGATTACCATAAATGGCCGACAGACATAGAGCGAATCAAATCAAACAGTCATATATGGCAGTCAGGGTGTCAGCGCAAATCACGTTACAAGGGGCATCAGTAGGCAATGTGAGAAAAAACACTGTTCAGATAGCGCACAGGCGTTCGACCGCATACCTGCAATCTGATTGGCTGAGTGGGACCATACCATCATCCTCGACCATACCATCCTAGCTGGGCCGGCCGAGCGATGTGGCCTGACGCGTCCTGGCTGTCTCGTTAGAAGATGCGCCTTCTAACATCTTCATACGAACTGAATGTACTCTTCAGCCGATATTGTCACAGAGCAACCGTTTTGTAACCACGTTTTGTAACCACGATACAAAAATCACGTCCAAAACTCGACCACATGTGTTTGGGAGTTATGAGGATATCGAGTAAAATTTAAAGGTTGCTACCGTGTTACTTGTCCAGGTGATTTGATATTGTGAGCAGTTTTCAACTATGTTCCTGCCTTTAAGTTTGCTCAGCTGTTACTCCAGTGACGATTAAAACCCCAGTTGGAGTAAGGGTATGCATTTATGACGAGCCTTAAGTAGAGGAAAATCCAGTCTTGATTTTTTTTCAAAGAGATTGACTAGAAATCCATGTGAATGCAATAACCTCAATACGATATGAACGATCATCAAGCTAGAACTTCGAAAGCTTCGACTGTTGATCAGCAAGTAACATTATACTGGGACTTGTAATAACAGTTGGGTACAGCAATATTTTTTTCTTTCGGATAAGTGCTATGTCCTTACAGCCAAAACATATTCCTAAAACTGTTTGAGTAACAGAAACTGGTAAAGTGTGAGCCAAGTTCTTCCTCCTAAACTGCAACATATGTTCCTACGTTACGAACTAAACAGATTTCATTATTTCATAATATTAACTCATGGTTTTCGTCAACGAAATCTTGTGAATTGTTACAAAATTGCAATAAGTCATCACGAACAAGTAAACGGTGTGTAGGAATGGTGCTTATAGTAAGAAAACTACAAAGACATTTCAACGAACACCATCGTCAAGGTCACCAAAATAGACAGCACTATACCAGTGGTTTGTGCCAGTGTTTAGCTACCACAAAACCGTGAAGAAAGGGCGAGTCTTACCAGAAAGCAGAAAGAAAGAAAAAGGAAGCAACTGATTACTAAAAGCTAACTGACATGAAAAACATTTAACATTTAGGTGTTTACACTTGACAAACAAACAACCGAAGTGTAATTGAAAGTAAGGCGATCAGCAAGACAGGTTCTCTACGGCTTTCCATGCACCCCGTGTCATGAATAGCACTTACTTCCCAGACAATTCTGTCAAACAATTACAGCTTTAAGGACAAAAAGTCCGGTTTACCACCGCCTAGCTTAAAGTCTGTAACCACCTGCTACATGACTAGTAAGGCATTTGTCTGTGAGATGAACCCGATAGACAATGACCAACACTTTGGTGAACGAATTCATTTCTCTATATCATGTTTTCATCTGTTCACCTTGCACTTTACGTCATCTGGCTGCAACATCGGCAAATAGTGCTCAATGTGACAAGCTTGGATTTGAATACGAATATCTACTTTGTGCACAGTAATGATTGATCCTGGTTGTTAAGTCAGTGAGAATCATATTCTTTGAACAGTTCATCAAGACAAATATGCGGGATCGTTTGTGTACTTTAGAAAGAGTGGGTGCATGAAAAAAATGCGATTATGAAATTTGCGGTTCATCGTCAAAACAAGGCATTGCCTGTCAGAACAGTAGTTTAGAGTGAAGATGCATTAACAAACCATTTTTCACAGCCCTCCAAACTCACAAACTTGGCGTTCGCAGTTTAAGTAGCATACAAGGCAAGTGTTATTCAGATTATCATCAAGTAAGCCCCAAACAGGATGGCAAAGGAGGGGCAAATATTAAACTACATGAACCATTTGGGTGCTTTTCACAGGCGTGAAGGCAACAGAGAGAGATTATACACATAACTTGAACTGTTTTATGTCGTACTTTTGTGCTTTGTCAGTACATTTTTCCCAAGTACATTACGGTGGCATATTTGGAATACACTCAATGAACGGATGTTTATTTTGATGAGACAGCAAAATAATGAATTATGTTTGGCGCTCCTACTCGTGTTAATGTTCAGAGTTGTTTTTGTCTGGACTAGTAGATTCACTGCAGACACATGATCTCTTATTGATTAATCCGGATTAACAAATCAGTATTTAGTTGTTTCTAAGCTATACATCGAGGCATAAACCAAACGGGCTAGCTTAAATGATGTTCTAATGCTGACGGATGTGTCACGAGACGATTAAGTAACCCTTCTAAACGTTCCAGCTGAAATATCTGTTGGATGGCCGAACCGATCGATGGGACATCGTTCGTCCCCATTAATGTGATAGGAGTGAAGTGGCAGTGATGTCATATTACTCAGATTGGAACAACTTTTACACTGTAATGCATTTCGAAATTTTATAGTTCTCGCATCCTGGGGTTCTGGTGAGGTCATGTAAATCACTTTTTTTCTTGACTACTTCATGAGTAGTGTGTATTAAGCCGAAATATTTTCCAGTTGAGAAGAAGTACCCAATAGCTTCAAGCATTCTAATTTCAGGTGATCGTGCGATCATACACTTGTCGGTGTTCGTTAAGGAAAAAGTCGTGCAATATTTAAAAATATAAATTTTTCATTTTTTGTCATTAGTCGTTACCGTGAAGGCAACATATTTTATAAAAACTGCACACTGCAAAAACAAGTGACCGAACCAATCCTACAAGTCCGTAGAGGGATTTTTGGTGTCTTGCTTCACAAAGGTTAGGCAGATGACAGTCCATTTTTTTTACTAATGAATAACATTTCACTCCCACTTACAATGAGGTTAACTTAGTCACTCAAAGCCACACTCTATTTTATTATATATATGTCAAGAACTGGTAGAGGCTCTTAGTTATTGTATTGCTAGACTTCGGGACAGAACGTTGCAACCGTGTGTTTATTTTAGATGAGACCCAATTGTGAAAGTCAGAGCTTCGGCTGGTGTGTTTACTGTACATTTGCAATGATCAGTCAATAGTTGTAACTGCCCTAACTCGCACCAGTTGACTAAAAAAAGGGATTTCCGAGAGCCCCAGGTTACATAGTTAGATGGATATGCACGGTAGACTGAATGTGGAAAAACGGAACGCGTATTACAGAACAGCTGTTTGAATATAGACGTAGCTATTTTTTGTTGATAGTCAGGTCCCTTACTGTCCCATTCGATTTTATCCTTCTGTCTTCCTATACATGATTTGTTTTTTGTTCTTTGTGATTGTGTGGCAGTCAAGCGTCAATATGAACCACTGATGTATTGCTGTCTATGGTGATGAGGACTGTGTGAGTACTCGCAGTAAGAAGAAAGCATGAAAAAGAAAGGACTGTTGTGTACAGAAAAATAATATATTCCTGCGGATTAAATTCAAGGGTGACAAGTTGACCAATAACAAGAGCAACAGACTAACATCGATATTGTAACTCTGCCATCTAGCTTTCTAATTGCGATTTTTGATAAATACCAAGATATTGACTATAAACAGTATTAGTATATGCTTAGTCGATCAGTCCGTGACACACATAATCTACCGGCTCATTTGTAGTTCAACTGACGTCTCCATAGAAAGAACAGGCAAGTGCATAGATCAGCCTATGATGCAATCTATTTCTGAGCCTCTATTAACTGCAATGCTCTAAAACAACATGACTGAAGTAAACTATAAGAAACTGGCTTTATCGATCGTCAAACGCATCCTGACAACCTGTCATTTGGCTGATCCTATCAAAATATTCGAGGTGTTGTTACGTAATTATAACCCATAACCGCTAGCGATTAATGAAGCATTGCTAATCAGCCAATATTAATCATAGAAGATGTCAAAGGAAGCGTTGACCAACCATGGAGCTGCCCGCAGAATTTGTATGCGAACGGTCGAACCAATTGGTGTGGTCCGATTACCTGTTACTTCTGTGTGCAGACTGAGAAATATTTCGTTGGGTTTATGTCGGCGGCTGTTGACAATAATGTCAATACTCTATGATATGTTTCCGCTCTGTTTGGCGAAGCGGATAAAAACAGAGTAAACGATTTTTATGAAATAGTGACTGAATTAGTAAAACGTAGATTAAATCCGCTGACTGTCAATGATGATTCTGAAAACGGTTATTTTGTGTGGTTGCTGGTCCAATTGAACTTTCACTTATCAGTCTCTTTGTAAATGACTCAAATATATTATAGAAACAGTTATTCACCTCAAACAGTGGGCTCGACTAGACTTGGTTTTAGCAACATGTGTTTTATTTGTTGAGTGATTTGCTCACCATTTCACATTGCTTCTGACAATTCTCCACCTGCAAGACGAATCTGGAGGCAGAAATAACGTTACAAACATTATCAATGCAACTGGAAGAACGAACACATTCAGTCCAACGACTACAGAATGCTTTGAAACAGCAACGAGAGCTATCACTACGACAGCTACGTGACACTCAGCGTGATGCTCAACAGCGTTCAGAATCGATTAAAGCAGATTATGAGTCCACAATCGCCAGGAATTACAAGTTGATCGATGAGCTCATTGAGGAGAAGAAGACACTTCACGCCAAGTGTGAAAGCCTGATGACCGAGATGAAAACTATATCGCAAAAGGCTGAAGAAAAACTCAGGGTGATTGAAGACAGGTGAGCAATGTGGTATGCAAAACATCACAGCACTAAAGATCAAAATTCGTGTTTCAAAATTACAATTTGATTGAGTAGAAGTGCTGTCCATCAAGCATGGTTTTGGGAATGTGCCAATCATGACTGAATAAGCTTACGGGTTTCCTCATCAGCAGATTTGAATGGAACCGATGGGGTGTTGTTAAGACTACAGGTTGCAAAGTAATGATAACAAAATGGGTTCATAATGCAATTACTTATATCAGGTGAGTTTAAAAGTGAGTCCAATTCGAATGTAGTACAGATTCCCTTGAAAGAATAAACCTCATGGTTTTCTCGCTGGTGTCGTGCCATATGTGGGTTTTATTTCACAAATTTCTCCTAGATTATTGGATGAAACTTTTACGTCTGTAAAAATGACAGGGGAATTTGAATATCGTACACACTGTATATAATAGGCAGACTTGGGAATAATATAATTTGAAGCATCTTGTTTCTCTTTGTTTTAGACATAAAGTGGAGCTTCGCAAAGCAGAAGCAAAAATTGTTGCCACAGAAAAACTTCGTCGAGAAAAATGGGAAACAGAAAAAGCTAGACAAATGAAGGTACGAATAGAATTTCATGCGATGTGAAAATAATCTTTTTTCTGCTTTATTCCACCATCGTCCAATTTCTTCTTTAAGTTTCAAGTTGCTGATTGATTAGAAGAAGGTCTGAGGAATTGACAAAAATTGTCCAATCCAAGTAGCTTAGCAGTTCATCAATTTCATTATTCCTGGGGACGATGTTTATGAAATAATGACATTAAATTCAGCTGACATGTTTGATCGCAACAATACGTGGTTGGCTTACTAACACTTAAAGAAGATCAATGACCCAATGTCGGGCAGTGAAAGTTGTATTGGCTGTGAGCAGTGATTTGTCGCAGTAGTACAGGAAAAGACATGAAAGACATCTTGAGTCGGCGACAGTGGGCAGAAATAGAATGGTGAAAAAAACGTTCACATTACGGGTGGGGACCTTTTCTGCTAGAAAGTTCAGTCATTGATAAAAGGCGGTAAATCTGCAAGAAAGCGGTTTTCCTGATGAAGCCTACATTTCAGTTATAGATCGGTTGTTTGGTCGCAGGGTGCAGGCACCTTGATGTTGAATCTGTACGAAGCATATTCAACATCATGGACAGGGACACATCAGTAGTTCTCGCCGATGTTCCACTGCCAAATAACCATGAACGAAAAAACAAACCAAGCTAAGAAAAAGAGGGAAACTAATTATTGGACGAATCAAGTTTACACTCATACACTCAATATAAAGGTGCCTACAGCTGGCGAAGGAATAACCGAGCTATAGTTGATGGTAAGGCGCCGTCAACAAGACAGCTTCTTTACAGCATTCACTTCCACTCACGCCATTAATTACACTTACCTCATAGACAACTCAGCCAAACAGCAACGCTTATGTCATTCAATCCAGTTTGCCACCACCACACTTAAAGTCTGCAAACCACCGGTTCCGTGAGTCGCGTGGGTTCCAGTCTGGAAGATGAACCTGATATACGTTGACCAGCACCTTGGTAAGCAACTTCATTTTTTTACACCATGTTTTCATCAGTCCACCTTGCACATTGCGTCATTTGACTGCCGCGATTCAAGGAATGCTTGGTGTGGAACATGACTAACTGGCACCCATAGTACATTCAAGTTCACGTAAACTTGAAGATTAGACAAAACAATTCGCTTGGCAATCACTACCAAATACCTGGTTTCTGACCACTTCGTTGCTCACCCATCGTTACTACCCGATGAAGTCGAAGAGTAGAATCATCGGTTAAGTACTTGGAGACACTTCACATCTTCTGCGATGAGCAGCCATGCGAGTGAGTCGTCTGTGAGCCCTCACAGTCGGTTTATATACGCGACCCTTGAGCTGCAAAGAGGTATGTATCTTAGGCTAGATGTGTCGTAGAATAGCGAGCATCACCGCAGCCTTAGAGACACGAATTCCTGTTGTATCTTCTATGCCTTCACCGCCGCTTGTGCATCTTTCCGAATACACAAACCGGTCAACAAAATCCATAATTTTATTGTTTAACAGTAATTTAATGTAATCACAATAGTTTTGCAGAAGTACTTTGCAATTTGATTATTCAAAGTGCACTCCAATGCATTTAGCCGAGCATGAGATTGCTTCTAATATTATCTGTTCTGCTTGAAAACTGTCAAACACCAAAACATTGTCGTCAATTTAATCAAGATCGGTCAGTCTTTCACTAAGGATGAGGTCCACGCCACGATCAGTTGGGTGCCGAAAAGAGTCTTTTGCGAGTTTGTGCATGACAAAATTGTACAAAACTGTTTAAACGGGACGGCCTTGATGCACACCTCTTTTGAAGCCAAAACGGTTGAACGGTTCACTAAGTTGGCTTAATTGAGACAATTTAGGATTAAAGTGTCCAGAGTTTGTTTACATACTTGATCGGTGCAACCCTGCGTTTGAGCGGTTCTGAATGTGTGGATCGACCCTCTCAGCCGAACGCAGGCTTGTACAAAATTTTTACGTATCACTTTTGTTGAGAATATCGTGTTTGTTTTCAATATTTTGATCCTCCGCCTTCTATCGTTTGACATCTAGGATTTGCTCTTTTCCTTATAGCTATATGACTGTTAAACAACAGCGATAACTACTTCCGTAGTAGATGATCGTGAAGATCTATCACAATGACGGATAGCATTTTTGATCTGCAACATGGACGAGTGTTTCGTTTCTAGCCTGATCAATACACTTCCTAGTTTGCTGAACAGAAGTATCCTGTTCTCATTTTTTTCTTCAGACTTCGTTTGTGGACATCAGCTTTACTGCTGTATGCTTACGTTCCATTAGTTTATGTAATTGGTGACCGAATAACTGCAGTCATTCGAACACTACTAAGGAAGTAATCCGAATTGCACAGTTTACACTGCTTGTTGTATCTAACAAACTATACGGAAATTTTCTGAATCGTTACCTATTGTTGTTAACCGCTTTGAAAATATCGGCGTTTTTTCAGATCCAGTTGACTTTTAATCATCGTGTGCTAGTTGGACTAGGAACCCATAAGAACTCACCTGCGCTGCATGCAACTTTCGCCTTCAGAGATATCGATTTTGCATGCACTGTGTCAAACAATCTGCCGTACTGGTCACAGCTATTATTGTCCGTGCTCTGACATGTTTGCCAAAGATGGTGTTCTGCTAGGTGGCTATGCACATATTTGCGCTAGGTCCGTAGGCTCATTGTTCGACGATGGTAACACTATCGTTTTCAGCACATCAACAGTTGTTTACTCTTTCTTCAACATGAACGGGACCAACGCAGTTGTAGAACGGGTAATTAAAAGCACACCAGAAATGAGCCCGTACACTTGAAAATAAATTTATGAAAGAGCGTTGTTTCTAGTGCGCAAGAAAGAGACAAAAGGTATGCTTTCTTTGAGGCGGTACCAATGTAGTTTCATTAGCAGTATATTCTTGTCAAAAAAATGATGAGAAACAATACAATAGCTTTAATGAAATCACAATACAGGCAAACGGTGGCTACCTATATAAATTCATAATGACCAACCAGATAGTACCCGGGATTTACAGGTGCAAGACTATAGGAAAATAAAGATAGTACCAAGCCTTATGTTAAATTTGTAGAGTAATTACAGTATCGTCTTCGAAAGCAGCACATTACCGACCGATCTGACTTTGTGATTTTTATCGATGGTTGGATAAGTGAAAGACTTTGAAGTCACCTGTCATGACGACCTTATACCCAGAGGTTGACAAGTGGAGTGTGATTGAGAAAATCTGGATAATGGCGTTCCACTGGTTGTCCAGCGCTAATTGCTATGGTCTCATTTATCTCACGTTCAACCCAAGACGGAGCAGGCTTGGTTATATAATTGAGTAACTGACGTTCCGTTCTGTCCTTGTAGGTGGCAGGCGGCCACAATGAAACTGGTAAACACACTGATATTTGACGAACCTAAGTTATGGTACCTTTGACAGAGGAGTTAATATTCGGTTGGTTGAATATAGCGTCGCGACGGAGACCGCATGGAATGTCCGTGCGAATACTGATCAAAGTTTTAACTGAGTTGTCCCATTACATCATTAACTTTGTAGACTAGCTGCTAAGTGTTGCTTCGCTTGGATGCAGCCGCGTCATGCTGCATCACGGCCAGCTTTACTGTGCAGTTCGATGAGTGCGGGGTGATAGTCATTCAAATGCAGCACTAATTGCAAGTCCTATGATTAATCGTGTAGTGTCTGAATTGCATATTTTTATAGCGTGATGAACTAAAGTACGGACCAGAGCACATTTTTATTGAACCGGCGAAGGGCAATTGATGTTCAGATACTGACCAGTCCACGTGGTCTTCCAGTAAGCCGATCTTCCAATTGTGGCTCCTGATCGTCGCGTGATGAGATTGTTTAGAAAGACCATAAGTTAGGGTAATATACTGAGATTTATCTGACATATCACTGAGTGCAAACTCTCCGCATTTTCTCTGCTGATATTAATCAAGAGTGTATCGTCAATGTATTGACGATCTAGAGTCCCTTGTTCTAGGACAGTCTGTGGATTATCCTCAGAGTGAACCATAAACACCTATCAGGACTTACCCAAACTAACTCCATATTGCTACACTATCTCTGGCGATAACGTTACCCTTGCTATAGAAACTTGACGTTCGAATTACACAGCGGAAGCAGGCTTTCTGGTTCCATAGATGACAAATCAAGGCATGCCTGACTGTTAGATAATTGTTTGACAACTATACCCCCTGTATCCCCTGGTGGCGTCTGCGGACGCTCACTTCATCCAGCAAGTTTTCTGTACAAAAAGTGTCCTTCACACTGCAGTAAATAAATTATTGCAGTAAAGACTTCAGTAGCTTTGCAAATCGTTTTGCTAATCGGTGTTCAGGAGAACTAACCGAGGGTTTTATCGATCCTCACTGGTGCTTATTTCATGTAGAGTTTCGGTAGACCATACATTTGAAGTGTCTGTGATCCTCATGGCGTCAGTGATTTTGTAGTTGTGTAGCCAATGAAATGTCCCGCCAGTAGCGTCTGGATCTTGAGTTGAACTTGGTTATCAAACGTATCCAGATTGTCAGTCAGGCCGAACGCTGCTACTACAATGAAGAACCTTTCTCATTCTGGTAATGTAGTCAACTCGATCAATGGTTACGGCTTCAGAGCACTTGTTTGGACGCACAATTATCAACATTTTATTTGAATGTGACGTTATCAAACTTGCAATTTTACCTCAGAAAGCGTAAGTTTCTGCTATCCAGAACTGATGTTGTAGGCTTGCCGATTTCTCGGTGAACTAACCATGAATAACCTCCAACGCTAGCTTCAAACTAGAGGACTGGTCTAACATCACCTCAACAAGGACTGGCTATTCTGTGCCATTAGTTCGTCTCAGTAAGGTGCAGAAAATGAGACCACAGGACAAGGCTTCAAGATGCAAAGTGACTGACCTTAAAGATAACATGGAAACGTTATGGAATTATACAGACCCTATATTTTAATTATTGGAGATAAAAGCAGGGGAGAAAAGAAAGTTGATGTGTTTACGGAAGCATGTTTCAACTCGGCTACTCAAATTTAAGAAGCCTGCACCTCGTAATCAAACTATTCTGTCGGAAAAGCAAAACAACTTTTTCGAAGTGCCGAGCCACCGACAACGCTTTTTGCGTTCAGAAATAGTTGTTCACCAGGAACCTTTCGTCCTGATAACCAGTGCGCATTGATGGGCGTATGCTTGTGCTTGTATGGTTGTTGATTGCGTTGTTTGGCTTCAGAATGTCTATTAAACTTCGCTATATAAACTGGCAGACTGCAGTATGTACCTATTGAGATTCAGTGAAATGTGCTGGAGGGACAGGTTGTACTAACAATGTTTCCAGTTTCTCTTTTCAACCTTGTTAGAAATGAACTTAAGGCAATATTTAGAAGTAACTTTTTGATTTTACTTATTGTCTTCGGTTGTTAAAAAAACTGTTTCTAACAGAGCAGCATTTGCGCGACTAAACCGAGTTAGTCATCACAACCTTTATCGTCTCAAACTTCAAGTCATGTGAGAGATGGAACCAGTGACTCGAAAGACTTTTAGCTACCTTTTTCTCCCTACGACCGCCTATTTCGATTCGGCTATACTATCGTTATGGATTGTTCAGTGATGTATGCTACTTGTTAACATCCCTTTTACATGATTGAGATATTCCAGTCTATGCGCATCGAAAAGTAAAACACTGACTATTAGATATATGTTGCCTGAGCTCCTCACTGGTTTTCCGTGGATGCCATCTTATACAGGTAATCGAATGAAGATATCAATGGTCAACTGGATGGAGAAGTGTACAGCCTCTTGTTTTGGTGATCCTGTTTTGTAGTTGTGGAACCATGCCACCTAAAGCCGATATACATAGGGGTTCTTAAAGCTTTAAATGAATACTTTTCTGTAGTCAACGGAGCCGTAGTCTGAGTAAGACAGCTCTGTCTGTGGATGTCTGAATATCTATTTTATTTTTAGTACTGTCGTCTCAACTGCTGCCTTTTACTCTGTAGACGACTCCAGTCTTGTCATCCAGAATTAAATCTGCGTAAGTCTTGTAGAAGCGCTTTCTAATTCACGAAGGAAACTATGTGTATTGATAAATGGATTGAGAAACTATGTGTAGTTAAATGAACAGAGGCATCTTGTAATAGAAGTAAACAGAAATGGTTTTTGTTCATTCTACCTTGGGTCAATAACAACCTGGAGATTTTGTCAAGACATGCCATTAGACAAAACATGAGTGTTTGAATCAAACCTCCCGTGTGACCTGTAGACTGCATGCCACTGCTTGAGACTAGACTGGATATTTCCTAAGGATAAGGGCACATACTCATTTTAAGCCGTTTGCATACGATCAGATTAGTTATACGTGAATAGATATGCTGTATCCTGATTTCGGTTGAGGAGCCTTCACACTTGGCAACCCCGTCTTGTTTGCCAGTCGTTTATCGGTATTTCTTCAGCAGCATTCATGTACAACTGAGCCACTACAGTGCCTGTGTTAAGAAAAAACTAACCATTATCCAAGCTACCACTTCACGATTATGCAATACCCCTGCACTATGTCCATGCTGCATATGTATGACAACATGTGACGGTCGTACAACCAAGTATTTGCCGATGAGGATTAAATAGTTTCTAATTGTCTCGACTTGAACGACCTGGTAAAATCAAATCACGAAACTCTTACCACTCATCTTGCTAAAGCCGGCTACTGTGTAAACGTTAGCAAACCATTTCTAGTTGCTTACGAAGTTGCCTCCAATTAACCAAAAACTTTACGGAGAGCATTTAAGATTATACACAACCCATCGAAATCAGATGGAAGCAAATCTTGTCAGTTTTTTCTTGAAGAACTTTGTTACCTTTTTGCAACTTCATTTATTTTCAGCGTTATACACATTAGTGCTATCTCCGTGACTGTACTTAGTTGAAAGAGAATTTGTAAGAACACTTGTGTGTTGCATCACTATCTACAGGTCGATTTGATGAACTAGATCCCCCCAGTGTTATTCTAGAGCTAATGTAAGCTCATTCCTGGCTTTAAACGCGCATAACGTCACAAAAATTGATAATTCTTACTGAGCCATTGTGTGAAGTATGTCCAAGACAATCTTAAGCTCTTTCGCAAATATTATCTAGGTCCCGATCGATTACTCCAATAAGTTTTCACCTAGTTATGCTAGGGGTCTACTGTCAGATAAACGGAGCAGAGAAACTCTGTTATGATAATTTGTACTTGATTACTGTTGGATAGTCGGGGACTTGGTTGATTTCAAGTTGAACATCACTCACGATTGATTGCAGCTGTCGCATTCTCAGACTTTCCAGTCGGCCCCGTTCGAACAACAGAAGCAGTAGACTCGAGTTTTGCTCTCACTAGAGCTCGTCAGCAGTGCATATCCTTGCCAGTCCTGGATTAGAATTCTAACCACGCTTTCATGAGGTAACCGTGTTGACCACTGCGCCATTGACCTCACATTAAGCACAACCAAATTATCATATGTGAAAGCTCAATCACATTTGCTTGTGAGCAGTATTGTGATTGCCCGATCGTGACTGCCCGATGTGAGGTCATTCCCGCAATGTTCAACACGGTTGCCTGATGAAAGCGTGGTCCGATTTCTAGTCCCGACAGTGGCAAGGATATATACTACTGATGGGCTCTAATGAGAACGAAACTCGTGTCTAGTGCTTCTTTTCGGAAGGGACCTACAGGAAAATTTGTATTTGTTCAACGAATCACATAAAAAAATAGCATTTCACATATATGCTACTGATCACCACTTTTAAGTGACACTGCATTTATCGGCTCCACAGAGAGTAGTTCTCAACTTACAAGGTTGTAAGTTCTATTGGGATTAAAACGAATAGATTTAAAAAAGGCGAAGCTATTCTAACTGGTGAATGATATTCCATTACTATGATTAGGAAACCAGTAGTAGTTCATAACACTTCTGTTTGAGACAGGCGCAAACACAATGCAGTACAGACTTTCAGTAGAGTTCTGTGATGGCATTAGCGATAACGTTTGATTAGGTTAGAAAATTATTATTCGTTAATTTGATCAGAATGAGTTAAATTACCCTGATTTTGAAAACTACGTAGATTGAAATATTTAGATCAGACATTGTAGACGTCAACGCTTGTCGTCGGCGCTTCAGCCAGTTAATGTGAGGCTTGTAGTTGAAGTATAACAGTAGAGTTAATGATCTGTGCACTGATCACCGTAGAGCACAATCGTTTCTTGTGATGTGGACGATACTCGCCAAACTACAGCAGTTAATCAACCACAACACTCTCGTCGTAAAAATATATTTTTTACTCACAATTGTACATCCGTTCGTCGTGTGTTTAGTGCAGGCACCCTCAGTTTCACTATGGCGTTTTTTGCCCTCATATATTTCGGAATTCAATCCACTGTTCATCTGTTTTCATCTATGCAGTGACGAGTGGAGCAGTCAGATTTCCTCCCTGATTCGAAAAATATGTCAGACGCCTCAGACAGCTACTATGAATCTACAATTACTGTTGAGTCTACTGAAAAATGTGGACTCATGTAGAGATGTATTTGTTGATAGCTATCTTCTAACAGCACTTCATCCGAAGTTTTTCTGTCAGATACTCCATAAACTGAGTTACCGGTCAGTAGTAGAGGATCTGATGGACATAAGTTGAACATCATTCTCATCTGACTATTGTTGAAAGTACGGACAGTTGTTTTTGATCAGTTTCCTCAGTCTTTTACACTTACGTAATGTAAGATTTAACATTTACACTCACACATTATGTATATACATGTGAAAGCGGGGAACTACGCAGGTCAACATGTGTGCTGGACATAAGGCACACGATTAGGAATGTTGGCAGTTGTGCGAGAACGACACATGCGTCAGCTATGTGACCCGCGTTGTTCGGTATTGAACGTTTCACGTTTGTTCAAGCATTGAGCTGACTGGTGTCAAGTAGCCAACGGACATATAGGGCTTGTCCAAATTGTGTGGATTGCATATTCCGATGCTAGTTGTCAACAGCAGTTGTGGCCTGACAGCTTTGGATTGAGTTGACATACCCAATAGAGTAGTAAAAATGGTTACTTTGCCTTACTTGATACCAACTATTAACCAAGTTGGAACCAACTGAGTTATGAAAAACAAACTTTCAGCGAACAGACTGTTTTCGATAAATTCTCCTCTTTGGCTTGTACAATTATATAATCGTTGCAGAGCAAGTTCTGGGGATGATTAAGTATTCTGGTCGTTAGACAGCTTGTGTATATTTCAATCTAACTAGCTTGAAAGTGACAAGTTAAGAAATTGACACAAAGTTATGACGAAAAATTAGGCAGGCAATCCTCAGAATGTGGTGCTAATACGGAACAGATAATGAACGAATAGATAATGTGCACGGCAAAATAAGCACTCTTACTTGCAAGAGAAGTTTACTGGCACCTGCAGGCTTGTATGACAGTGATAAAATTGGGCGGTCTAACAGGGTTCCCGCTGCATCTTTGAATACATATTCTAGTCCAGGAATCTTTTGCAGATGTTCACTACTCGGTTTCATCCAGCGGGGCACCTGGTACACAATCTTTCTGGTGTTTTGCTTGGTGAATTTGAGATCAAAGTTCGCGGGTATTTCAGGGGAAAAGTATGTAAAAGTCAATGTACTGAGCAATTTATCTTGCTTTCCATGGTCTGATCTGGGAAGCAATCTACTCGATCGATTGAGTAAGTGTGAACTACCTCTCTCTTCCGTTTGATAGCAAACTTCGTGTTGGACTGCTCACAACTGAAATCAGCTGGTAGGATTTGGACGCCATCAGCTTTTTGACCTGACAAACCACGCAGCATCTGTAAAGGATACAGATGTATGACAGTTGTATGACGGGGTTTAGTTGTCTAGTCAGGTATATGTCTGTGTTAGGTGGGCCTAGAATTCAATTTACTATATTGATTCTTTAAATGTCAGTAATTATAAATTATTAACCATAGTCTGCATATTCATTTTTGTCGCTTATTCACACGCAGGAGATGACGGTACGTGGAATGGAAACGGAAATCGCCCAATTGATCGCCGCACACAAAGCAGAGATACGCAATCTTCGACAACAATGCACTGAAACAGTAGAAGCTGCTGATGCACGAGCGTACCAGGCATATACCAGTCATATTGAAGAGCTCAGACAAACGTTAACACGCGAAAAGGAGGAGGCATGTGTGAAAGAACGTGAACTCGCCAATCAGCGGTTAGTGGATGTCTTTCAGAGCATTTGCAATTTAGATGAAACCATCATCATCATCATCATCATCATCATCATCAT
>JTDE01001183.1:83068-94761 GCA_014338405.1 Paragonimus skrjabini miyazakii
ACCGGACATCTTTTCGACGCCACAGATGACGCAGTTTGGCAAAGGCGACTCGTGCCTTTGCGATCCTCGCTGATATCTCATCAGCAATATTACAGTAACAAAATTTGTCAATCGTATTAGTGTGGACATTTCGCAGAATTTTGCGCTAAGCTCCGTTCCCTATTTTACGGAGTAAGGTGGCACAAGTGTAGGTCGTTTAGTGGCCAGAATCCATTGGAGACACAACTGGTTTTTAGATTGTTATAATGACATCGAGAACCTTGAAGCAGACTGAATTTCTGCACATTGTCTCTAAAAGCTCGTAGTGTCTGCACCGATTTAGGAAGTCTGCTGATTCTGAGGCAAACGAAGCGAATAATATACGAATGGGTTGATAACTGAAAAGTTCATCTGTAATTGGTCAAGAAGTTGAGCATGGAGCATTTTGCAAATTGTTGAGCCATTCACAAATAACACCAGTTTTAGGAAGGAACATAAAAGGCAACGCTTCTGAGTGTAGAGCGCCGACGAAATATGCACAAACAAGAGGTCCAAGAAACCCTACGTTAGAACACTATTATGACATTGTGCTTATACTTGCGATCAAAGCCACCTTCTGCAATGTCCCTTTGGTTAACTTTTGTAAACCATAGTTAGTAGAGGGTGTTAGCTAACCGCTAGCCTGAAGATTATTTTTACAATGTATTAACAGTGTTCAACAAACACTAATCATCTGGTCATCGATTTTCTGTTCTTTTACGTACAATTGCTCGTAAGCTTCATCTCGGGTCAACTCACGTCCTATAAACAAGCTGGACTCAGTCACCCACTGCTAATGTTTGCGATGCGGGTCACGCAACATTACACTGGATTTTGCTGTATAATGCTGTACAACATCAGTGCACGCTTTTGCATCACCAACTAACCAACCAGCAGATGAACTGCCAGCAGTAGGCACCATTTTAAAATACGGGTGAAGCCGAAGTAAATGACGCATTGTTGTTAGCTTTCAACAAGCACATTCCTATTGTGTACAGGGTTTATTTTGAACATGCATCCATAGAACGCACCTGGGACTCAAAAATAAACATGCAGGTCAATCTGAATCCATTGTTAGGTTTATGCCAGCATATACACAAACTTTTAATATTTCGGCAAAAAGGTGCCATTTTATCGGTAGCTCACCACTAAGCTGAAATAACATAGAATTTGAATTATAGTTTGGGTGCGTAGGAGCAGTTGTTTCATTGTTCCGGAGACCTGCCCACTTATTGTCCGATTTCATCCATATTCGCCAAGGTATTTTATTCACTCACTCTTTCGGCTTAAATTTTCAGTTGAGTTAAACAGTTATTCAGCTAACCATTTAGGGCTAGTTGTGAATGGTCTTCCTCATTTTTGTAAACCAGTTTTAATTCACGCTGAACTATTACAAATAATCGTCATTCGTATATTTGCAGTCAACTGCATAGGTCACAAGTAATCCATTCAAAATTTCGTATTCAATTGTTGCTATGGATCGATACTGTCAACATTACTGTGTCATATTTTGCTGAGTATCTTGGTTGTTGAGGAGCAGAACACATTACAGTATGGCTTGCTTTTGTATTCTCCCTTTACCAACAGTTCAGGTGTGTTATTCTGTTTATATTGAGATTACCTCTCTAGCTGGAGAACCAGAGTGCACTTAGCTTGAAAGTACTTATACTGAACCAAAGCAAACGGTAGTACACAATCATTAGTAATGCTGAGTTTATTCAGTATGTCCAAAGAGTAAAGTTCAAGTTTCGGATAAGTATATACAGAAATTGAGTAATGTGACTTAGCTATTGTGAGTAGAATTTTATGGATCGCTTCTTAATCCCGTGGAATGTTTCATTGTACGTGATTGTTTGCTGTTTATCTTCTAACAAGGGCTGGATGAGAAAAACACAACAGTTGCACCGTAAATTTACTGTCCAGTTATTCACACATTATGTCAAAGTTCAGCGATATATATCTAAAGTATGTGAATAGCATGAAAAAAGGATTCAAATGTATGTATAACATTGTTTGTACGTATCACGATTCATCCAGTTAGGGGAGCCTTTTCTCTTTTTATTTGTTCGAAAGTTCGATGGATTTGTTTGATTGTATGCGTAGGGAAACTGTAAACTTATAATGGGAAGACGAAGATTTAAAGCTAGTCTACTGAAGTGTAGCGATATATCCAACTAGATGTGCAACATGGCTGGATTAGTGTAGGAAAACCCACAAGTTCAGTTGATATTTATTTCCGCTAAAGTACTTCAAGACAAATTATTATTAACAGAAGTATATTCTTCATTTAGACTGGAGAAAACCCTGAATGAAGAGCGTGCGGCGCTAGAGATACAGCGTCGTCGTCTGTTAACAGAAATATCTGACGAACGGGAGCGCCTAGCTTTAACGGCCGCTCGTGAGCGAGAACAAATGGAACAGAACAAGCATAAACTCGAGGACGCTCTGGCTCGATCCAAGGAGAGTTTCCAGATGGAGGTAGAGAAAATCAAAGAGGAAGTTACTAAAAGGCAACAGGTGACTAATAAGAGAGCATAAATAGATCGGTTATATTTTGGAGCTTGACAGATTACTAACCATGCATGATGACAGATGGCATGTTAGTTTAGCTATTCGCAAGTTGCAAATTAAATTTGCCTGAATGATTGATGCTCTGCATATTTCGTAACAAACCGTCCTACTGACGAATAGCAGATTCTATATCTGGTCATAGCGAGTGAACCATGTTGTCGATTCTTATAACAGTTACCAATGTTTCGACAGTGATGGAAGCGCGAATACAAATCTCCATATTATGGCAGTCTAGTCCTAAATTCCCTTTACAGCAGAATATCTGAGTAGACGTATACGTTGAGTCATTAGTAAGTTATGTTGTGTGTACTGTTGTACCATTCTAAGGAGTTTACGTCTGTCAGTTTGATGACTGCGACCTCGTTTCAGTTACTCTCAGATGATAAGCAAAAGAACGGTAAAACGAAATCATATAAAACAACACTTGAATTATATCACTAAACCACATGTCTTTACTCTGAGTATTAAATTTGACGAAATATCTGGAATATGATTACATTATAAGGGTAATACAAGCCATCAGCGAAAGTTTTATACCCCGTATCCACAGTCATTTATAGACAGACAGGTTTCCACAACAAAGTAACCCAGACGAATGCGAGCCAGTAGACAATTTGCGTGAAGATAGGTCTCTATAATTAGCCTCAATTAAAGAATCCAATCACGCTGCATTGCACGTTTTTTAGGCAACAACCTCTATTGCAAATAAAGTCTCCTCAGTGATCCACTTTCTTGTCAGGTTCGATTACAATGACCAAGTCATACGGGAATAAAACAAGCAGACATTGTAAAGTCAACTCACACCAACTCGATAAATGCCCACTTTCTAACGAGTGTTCCTCAAAACCAACAGTACAAGAATCACTCGGATGGTTGTTTATCATAGTACTGTTTAATTTGTGCAGCGTAACTACATATAACTTCGACCTTGAAATAAGCGGTTTCAGTATGCAAAAGAAGCACAATACACTGTATTGAGAAGTAAATGATCATGGATTTCACGCGCCAGTAAGTTGTGCTACACATATTTTCAGCATCATCGCAGTTCATTTCTATTACACATCAACTGCTGTCGCTTGCCCGTTATGTTTTACCAACATCTAAAAGGATTTATTACTTGGGTCACTTTCACTACTTCATCTTTAGCAAGAGATAGAACAGGCACAACAGCGTAACGCATTGGAGCGTGAAGCATGGGAAGAGCACACTAAATCTGTGTTGGAAGCTCAATATCTGGCACGAGAAAATGGGTTGCGAGATCAGTTGAAACGGGAACGCGATAAACAACTGGAAGCCGCAGTCAAACGCCTAGAGGCCGATGCTAATGAACTCAGAGAGGAGACAGAACGCGAGACAGAGCTGAAAATCAAGTGTGTTTATTTGACAAACCATTTTTGCCTCAGGTTCTCCGACAGAATTATCGGCTAACATAAACCTTGCGTTTAATTAATGTATATGTAATTAACTGTATAATTCTCAAACACATAAAATACAACTCAACAAACGTTTATTCCAAGTTGAACATCACTCACAGTCGATCGCATCCTTGACATTCAGTTAAACTTCCAGTCAGCCTCGTTTGAATTAAGGTATTAGACTCGGATAACGCCTATGTTAACCTTGCCACGTTTAATGAGATCGGAGTTTTAGAATGGATTTTTGAAGTCCGAATTGCAGGGTTATTGGTTGTAGTAAAGAAACAGTAATTGTCTTCTATTTAAATGACCGGGTAAATTGAGCATTATCTATGGGCGAAAGTCGTTGAGCGTTCAGATGTGATGCTTCGGTTGTGCCTAATGTGAGGTCAGTGGCGCAGTGGTAAACACGGTTGTCTCATGAAGGCGTAGTCGGAGTTCTAGTCGCGGCAGTGGCACGGATATTCACTACTGACGAGCTCTGGTGAAAGCGAAACTCGAGTTTAGTGCTTCTTTTCGAAAGACTCTGGCTGGGCGGTCTATTTGAATGCGAAGATCTTGATCATAGTAACTGATTTTATAACCTGAGGTTAACCAAATCCCCGAATTCTTATCAACAAACGTGTTCTGCACATCGGTTTGCCAATTAGGAATGGTAGGACAAACGATTGAAAAATCTGTACACACAAAAGTTGCCAGTGAAACTAATCGAGATCAGCAGATCCCACCTGGTTTGAGGTCAGTTGGGTAATGGTGAACACGTTTGTCTCTCAAACAGAATTGTATGGACTGAAATCCCGAAGTAGACACAGTAATATACAGTGTTTGTTTGATTCACTAAGATAGATAGTCCAATCATGTGCTTCAACTGAATCCAACCAAATTAAAAAGCTTTTTTGAATGCAACATTTATGGTCCGATGTAATCGACGGTGGAAGTATGTAAACATTTGGAAAAAAAGATTTCGTTGCAATCACTCACACAATTCTTAGAGTTACACAGACTCAAATATCTGAGTCATATATGAAAAATGTTGCCTAATCTTCTATTACGTCTAGCACTACTTCGACACTACCCAATGCAACTGATGCAAAAATTTGAAATTGAAACGTTATTAAATGTACTTCCGATTTTACCGATCGGTAGACTTCCTCTGTAATAACTCTATCTCAGACAATAACGTTTCCAAGGTCTGATTGTTCTTTTACTTTTTGCGTAATTTTGTAACAAGCGACTTTTTGAATTAACTTCAAAATATTCATTTAATTATTCATTTAATTAAAGATTAACGCATTCTTTCTGTATTTTGCCTTTACCAAACATGTCGTTTATGGTCAACATCATCGTTGAGATATGCCAGCTTTGAATGTTGATATTTTAGCGTCATACAGTCATATTACAGTGATCAAACAGGACTCCTAGACGTGAGAAACTAAAAACCTGGTGGGGGGATTGTAGAGAATCTAATAGTTGCAATCATTTTAGATTCTGAGTTTAAGCAATTAAAGCGTAGGTGTCAGTACTCTAATGAAGCAGCCGTTTTCATTGGTGCTTAACTGTCACACAACTATAGGAAATAAGAACAGACTACATGTAAGAGACAAAGGGATGGGGAGAGATGAATTGTAATGCTTCATATGTCTGGCTAAACTCAGAAAGTCACCATCGAGATGTTTGTATCTCGCAAAGAAACACTCAATTTGTCAACGAGAGTTGCATGATGTCTAAAGAATAGTTGTTTTTTACCTCCATTTCGTTATTTGTTGCCAATGTTTGGATGAATCAGTTAGGTAAACATACCAATGGAGCTATTGGATTTCATTAGCTGTCTTGTTCATTGCTGATTCCTGTTAGAAATGAGATGAGTCACGAAGTTGGAAAAACGAGAATATGGGCAATAGCATTACGACAGTTTCTTCATGGGTTTTAACACACTGCTTTGTTCCTCACCATCACTTCACATAAAACCTAGTTTGACTGTCTGGTAAAGCACATACTAGAAGATGTTGGTGAAAATTGTCTTTTGCTTTATTGAATTGGATATGGATTTCTTATGGATAAACGACTGCACCCATTATTCAATTTTGGCCTCGTAACTGCGCTGCTGTGTATACAAATCACGTAAATTAAAAGCTACAGAAGATCCACACTAACTAGAGTACGAATACAATCAGAAGGTTTGTGCATCCCGTCTAGCGTCATGTTCAGTAACGCGCTGACCTGAATTTATTAGTCAAAATATGAAAGACATTTATTGCAATAAAACGCCAGTCACCATAAACACAGACCATGCTGGATCATGGAAGGGAAGTATGACAAATCCTAGCCGATACAATTTATCTTGACTTTTCGAAGATTTTGAAGGGTTTGGTCACTCCATCCTGCTAAAAATCTTTACAGTTACGGTCTAGATGAGTCCTTACTCGGGTTGCTGGTGGGCTAGCTAATTCAGAGTAGGTTCAACATCAACTTGGCTGAACAGTAATTAAGCTGGCTTCTTGATAAATGCATGGATAATTGTGAATACCCGAAATATTATTTGATTGTTCTCCAGAGAAAACGGATCACAATAACTTCGACTTCATTGCAACGTCAAGCCATTAATAAACAGGACATCACGCATATTTTGCTCGGTGAACTGGAAATTAATATTCCGAAAACACTGCTCGTTGTCGATCGATTGACATCCGAGAAACGGTCTGATTTTTAAGCTTATTCCTTACAGATTGCAATGAAACCGGGTAGAAAGTGGCTGGACATACTACTCAAACAGACCAATCCAACGAAACATTCATCAAAGTTTCCAATTAATCCAGAACAATACGTCCACAATTTTCCTTCTTCGAATCTGGACAAATTAGTATTCGGAGTACTATCGTTAGGTCGGAAGTCTTGTTTACCACAGCGCAAAAGTAGCCAATTGGATTTAGAGGTGCAGTTTGAGAAGTTGCAGGCACAGTTGTCTGATCTCGATCCTATTTCGATGCTAGATTCGGAATAACTGAAATCTACGCTATTGAATTCTTGTCATCAGTATTTACGCTGTAGTTCGGTCACAAAATAATTTCTCACGATTGAACATCTCGTAGCGGTAAATAATTCGAGAAGAAATGAAAACATCTTAATTTCGAAGGTTGATGAAGGTACCGGTATCATACTGCTTAACGAAGCAGATCATGTTATCAAAATGTACACCATATTAGAAGATTGAGCCAAGGTTCAGAAAACGGATAATGAACAGGTTAAGACCCCTCAGATCGAGAAATCAACATTGAAATATCTACAATGTTTAAAACAGAGTGGACTTGTTGATTCGGCTACATTTGGAAGAATTTGCCTCACCGGAACCATGATTCCCAGGCTGTATGGATTACCTAAAATCCACAAAGTTGGGGTACCACTCAGACCAATTTTTGACATGTCTAACTCTCCATACTACTCACTAGCCAAGCGGTTGTCAGAAATACTAGATCCCTTTGGGCAGAAACTCTCGACGTACTGTTTACGCGACTCCTTTGATCTGTTAAATGCAAGTTAAGACATCAATTTAATTGGTTAGTCAATGTTTTCTCTTGACGTTTCATTCTTATTTACCAGTGTCCAGATAAAGGATACCATAAGTTACCCTAGTGATTATATGGGGGTTAGTGACATAGAAATTTAGATACTATTGGCCGAACTCAAGCAGTTACCTCATCTGTGCACTTATAACGTACAATTTAAGTTTGATGGAGGAATTTGTCGACAAAAGGACAGTGTCGCAATGGGATTGCCGTTGGGACCACTGTTTGCAGATGTTTTCACGGTGAAATTGGAAAACGAATGGCTTAGTTCATTGGTAGGCCAATGTAATTTTCATACATTTTGCGTACTCGATAACACCGTAAATCCGACTGCTATCTTGGCCAGATTCAACTCGGTATACTAGAATTTGCAGTTTTCATAGGAGACCGAAATGAATAGCCAATCAAGCTTTTTGGATGTACTTTTACGTCGTCGCGCTTATGGCTCAATTCAGCGCGCGACACACAGAAAGGGTACGTGGAGTGGTCAGTACATTCGTTTCAATGGTTTTGCACCGCTCACCCTGAAAAGACATCTAACTAACTGCTTAACGGGCAAATCCGTAAGAATTTTCAAGACTGATATTATTGCTGAAGAATTGACTTTTATACAATATTCATACAAAATGGCTACCCGGAAATGTTCGTAGCCAGAGCTATGCAACAGTGGAGTTTAAGGGACCAGTTGCATCTAGCGGGGGGGGGAATTGTACATATCTGGCTGAAACCGTCAAGTGCGGACTCACAAGGGCGGTCAATACAACAGTATATGCTGCCAAATTATGTGTCAAATCCAGTTTTGTGCCCATGCCTAAAAGATAGTGTCAAGTTCTGCAGCTTCGTTTTGTGTATACTTATTCACTTGTTCCCGTAGAACCAGTTTTGTTGGCCACATCACTAAACGCTTTTCGTAAAGGGTTTGGGGACACCACCCAGCTTGGCTCAACAGTGGAATAACGGAATCTGTCAAAAGTACCATACTATCGCACGTGATGGGTTCGAATCACTCCGTCAATATGACGGATGCATTTCACCGAATCTACCGAGTTAAGACCACGCAGTCAAGGGCAGTGAGGCGTAGGATTCTGTCAACAGCTGACGTTATTGGAATTCGCCGGTACAACCCACCCCTATGCGTCCAGAAGCGTTTTGTTCTGGCTTTGGATCTGTCTTGGCTAACCTCACACTCTGTTAGCCTGTCAAGACCCACGGTTCAAGTGGGTACTTGATTGCAGTATGACATTGAATTGACTGACCTGATTAACTACCCGTTCTACCTTTACTCCCTTAATGATAACCCCTGTAAAATATGTGATACAAATGCGATATATTTAGCCTGATGATGACCCATTAAAAACGAGCTTGTTGGCTACACAGTACTTTTTCGTAAATGAGAAACTGTGATCGAAAAATTTTGTTTTTGTCCCACGCATCAGACGTATCCGTGAAAAACTGGGAGCCGAGATCAGTGAACTGGAACGTTCAGAAAAGCAAGCCATGGAGAAATACTGTGAAATGAAGGTAACCCTGAGTAGAATACTAGTAGTCCCTAAAGTAGTTATTCTACTACCCAACCCCAGTACATTGTCATATAGTTTGCAAGAACACAAGAAGGAAAATATCCAATAGTATTGGTGATCATCAATGGCAAGCATGATAAATCAAGAAACATTTCACTGAGCATCAAATTTTTCACTAACAAGTCAAAAGATATGACGATATGTACAGAAAATTTTCGATGACCATGCAGTAACTCGATGAAAGTTGTCGCTCGCGATTAAAACAAAACCGTCTTGCTCGAAGTAATTTTTTGTGGATGAATTGTCAAGCATGTGACCGAAGACGAACATTCTGTTATATTCAGCTCTTGGTACTAGGTACTTCGCGGAGTTCAGCATAAAGTCTTGTTTAACAAGTATGCTACTCGTAGGTGAAAATGTTTAACCTCGTGAAAATCCTCCATCTTTGTTCTATAGGGTACTTAAAAAATAATCGTATGCAACCGTCAGTTAATAAACCTTACACTGAAATACAACTTATTTACAAGATGTACCTTAGTTTTTGGTGGTGCTGTGAAAAACTTAAAAAAATTACGTTATCTAAGTTATGATACTTCAGTGAGGACTTGATATGTTCCAAAATATTTTTCTATTTTGACAGACAAAGTTACTTGATAAAGAACATGAAAGTGATCGGCTGAGAATACAACTACAACAAAAGGAGGAGGAAATTTCTGAAGTGCGTTCTCTCTACGAAAAATTACATCAGGAACGTCAGAACATGTCAGATATTGTTCGCCAAGAATTCGCCGATCGTTTAGTTTCTGTTGAAGAAGAAAACAGAAGTCTGAAACGCAACTTGGCCGAACTGAAGGCTAGGTTAACCGCAGAACAAGAGAGAAATGAAACTGAGCTAAGAGCTGTGAAACAAGCTAATGCTGCTGAGTTGGAATCGTTGCACGGAAAGTTAGTTGTCCTGTTGGTGATGCTATTTTGTACTGCTATCATTATCCTGAGATATTCAGACTAATAAGTTTCATAAAAACTTTATCATGCCATACAGAAAGAACCACTTTGGAAATATTTAAGAGATGCTCCTGTTAGCTTCAATTATTTGTTAGTTTCTCCGTCCAGCAGCACTCAGACTACACTGGTTTGGTCACGATCTACATGTCATATCGTCAGTCGATAGTCGTGGGTATTCTAGATGAAAAAGAACGCATATGTTGTACTTTCAAATTTGCTTAAACGCAGGTGCGTAAAAAACTGGTTCACGATTACATTAGCCGCCATAGTCCGAGCCACAATACATTGTTGTGATGATGATGATGATGATGATAATGGAGATGACATTAATTGCGCTCCACGCCATAATAAACTTTATAAACAACTGTCTAATACAGAGTGTACGAAACTGAATTATTTTGGAACAGTTTTTCGGTTTCTTACTTCTACTAGCATTTGTTACGGACTTGGTTAACAGCTTCCTTTCTACGATGTCTATCAAATTGTTGACGTACATGAATGTTGACGAAGATAACGACGAGGTGCCACTCGGTTGATGCGGTACAGTAGTTATTGTTCTACTAAATGTGGTTCAGAAAATGATGTGCAATCTCAGAATTCTGGTCGTTTTACAAAGACTTCTGAGTTTATGTCGCCTCAATTTAAATTTTTGAAGTTGTGGCATTTGGTGTTCAGCAATGGTTGGGATTGGGAAAATGAAGTTTATGAACCTCCCTTCAGGTGGAATTGGTCATTGATTGGTCTTTGCCAACTCTGGCTTTAGACCAGCTTTTTATTGGACAGAACAAACAAAATGTGTAATGCTTTCTTGAGATCAGTTCTACCCCGGTACTACCAAAAGTAACAGCCCAGGGTGGAGAATTTAAACTGTCTTCATGTATTTGCTCGTCAGTGTCTACGTTTGATGGCTATCATTGGGTGACACCAAAAAGTAAGCAACGAAGAGGTTGGGAAGTGGATATTTCGTAGTGAACGTTAAACGAGTTTCTTTTGTCAGTTTCCGAGTTGAAACAAACAACTGGTTAAGACATGTACCATGGTTGCCGGTTAGTCAGCTACCACACCGAACACTCTTTGCTGGTACTACGGTCGACTAGCACAATCATGCGAGATGGACAGATGATGACATGGCGTGGAGAAGTGGAGTCATTCATCAAGGGGTTAGCCGCTGTAAGCTGGATTCACCTACGAAACTTGGCCTTCGCGAATCACAAAGTCAGTGTCTGGAGGCTTTTGTGAGATGGCAGCTAATCGGGTTCACTAGCGTGAGTGTTGTTGTTGGCTGAGTTGTTTGTGGAATGTGTAGTTAATGCTGTGGGATTATTTGAAGCCGTAAAGAAGCTGTCTTGTTGAACAGACCTTAGTTTCACCTACAGCTCGATTGTTTTTTTCAGGTGTAGTCAGCACGACATTGATTGCTTGACTATCGACCGGTTTTTAGTAGCCGGTTATTCTCCCCTCCCTTTTACTTCCTGCCTTCTGGAAGGTCTTACCTATTTCTTCGTAGTTGTGTGACAGTTAAGCAACAACGCGAACCACTGATGCACTACAGTCATCGTCATCATCATCATAGTCAGCAATACATCAGTGGTTCACACTGA
>JTDE01001183.1:94861-109383 GCA_014338405.1 Paragonimus skrjabini miyazakii
ACGGCTTTCACTGCCCCGCGTAATTAAGTGCACTCACTTCACAGACAACTCGGCCAAACAACGACATCATTCATGCCACTCAGCTCGGTTGGCCGCCATCTCACCTGAAGTTTCAAGCCACCGACTCTGTGAGTCGCGAGGGCTCCAACCCGGGAGACGAACCCGATCTACAGTGACCAACCCCTTTGTGAACTATCTCATTTGTCTATGCCAGGTTATCATCTGTCCACCTTGCACCTTACGCCAATCGGCCGCAGCGTCAGCAAACAGTGCTCGGTGTGGCAAGCGATTAGCTGGCATCCTTAGTACATGACCTAACCATCTAAGTCTGTGCAAATGTAACGACTGAACAAAAGAACTCGTTTGACAATCAGTGCCAAACACCCGCTTCCTAACCTCCTCGTTGCTTATTCGCTGGTGCCACCCGATACGAGCGAATGAACGCAGACATCGGTGGTCAAGTACCTGGAGATTAAAGAGGTTTACAGTGACTGACCTACCTTTAACGTTTATAACTTCCCTAGCTCACATCGTCGTTTGTGTACATTGCATCCGATGCTTGTTGGTCGTAGCATGGATAAAACCATTCAGTGTCTCAGACAAATGACTAACACTTTCAACGTAATCGTATAGAGAATAAATAAAATCGTTTGATCCACTTCGTCAAACAGCCGTTGCTAATTCTGATCGTAGTTCATTCGCTCGTTTTCCCAGCCCGACCAAATCTTTGTCAAAGGTGGACTATTGTAAGGTAGTTGTTGGTAACCAACTTGAGCCGTCATTTTTTGTAATGAACGAGTAACAGGGTCATACAACTTATTGTTGATTATTTAAAACTTGTTTCCAGTGAGCAATGGGTGAATGATGAATGTAAAGGTGGAGGTGTACGAAAATGATCGGTGGATTAATGAGCTGTGCCTGAAGGGAACAGTGTTTAAACTTTGGAGGCAGAAACCAAAACAAGAGGCAGTCGTGGCCGTGTTTATGTGTGTTGACTACATTAAAGTGTGCCTTATTAGGATCGGACTGAAAGCCACAGCAGGAAATATGAAAGCACCTCAAGGGTGTAGTGATCAGTTGTCTTTTTTGAACAAACCAACGCTATCATCATCGTTATTCATGAACTCAAACAACCGTTTGGTTGTCGTTGAAAGTAAGGATATATGATACTCGCGCGCGCTTTATTATGCTCCATGGTACGAAAACATTTCCTGTTCATGAGGAAGATATTAGCACACATGCTGCGGTAGACCATTGCCAGGTCTATCAGTTAGTTCAAATTTAATGGGATGATCGCATAAGCAGCTAGGCGGTTCATCAGCGAGTGTTTTGAATCTCCCTAGATGACCGACCAACGTGATCATTACAGACAACAAAAAGTGGTTTAGAATTCAGATATGATTATCTTTATGTCTAATGCGAAGGCAGTTGTCAACTCGGTTACCCCAAAAAACATGTCCAAAGTTAAAAGTTCGGTTGGGGTGGAGATGTGCACCACCGGCGAACTCTAACGGAACCGGAACTCGCTTCCGCTGTCTCTTTTCGAAGGAGGCTGAGTGGGAAACAAAAGCTGCGAACAAATATGAGCAACGTTCAACTAAAAAGGTCTCTTTATGTTTAGTCTGATCCTTATGGAGGTTAGATTCATTGCTGTCTGAAGAAAGTACAACCATTTGTGATGTTGATAAATATGTGCCAGACCTGTTGATCAAGTTTTTCGCAGAAAACTCCTTATGAAAAGTCGTTAGCAACAGAGTTTGCACGTGCTTTGTTTGTTTATTTCTGAGTATGCCATTCATTTTGTTGTAATGGAGTAACTTTACTATTTCAAGAAATGCTTGCACAAAAGCACCAGGTACTTTGGAACAAGTTCAAATTATGCCAGCTGATAGAATTAGATTATAGAAAAGAAGCATCCTGGCTTTATTTTACTCACGTAATTTTCTCTCCGTATACAGTGCACATAAAGTTATACCTTTGAGTTTTATTTCCGACAGAGCTGGCAGTAATAATTTCACATTACTTTATCAGTATTCGTGATACAGCCGTATTGCTTGTTAAACAAGCATGTTGACTGTCATTTTCCCCAGCATCAACACATGAACATAGTCGTCATGGTTTGACTAGCGGATAAACTAGGAAACTCGTATGTATTTGAACTACAACTTGCGCTTACTTCGTTTACGCAAATGAACGCAAGCCATCTCGGCTTGCTTACTTTCACTGGATACGGCCGCAAGGGCTCGAAATTGATTTCACAATGAATATTGATGTCCTCTCTCAAACCAAAACTCCATAACTGGTTTCGTCCTTGTGCGGACACATCAAGTGGAAACAATATGAATGGGAAGCCGAACCGGCCGGTCCGGCAAGTCAAAGCTGTTATTCACTCGGTCACCAGTTCTATGAGCTTCGCTTGTAACGAGGCAATTTGAGTGTGGTTGAATGATAACCACAACTTCTATCTCTCATTCAGACTACCTTTACTCGATGAATCTAAATAAAGCCGAAACCGATAGTGAAGTGCCGGTTTGAAGTGAACATTACGAACCGAGAAACTTGCACTTTTGTAGCTCTTAAGACTTTTCAGACAGTTGGTCACAACAACCATCAACAAAGAGATAGACAGCTGCTTCAATCTCATTGTGTCTCACTAGCGCCATGCAAGCTATCAACTCGAAACTAAAACTGTTGTCAGAATATCAGTCTGTACATTTATCCGCCAGGCCACATAACCGCGGTCAGTGTGATTACAAGAAGAAATAAAAATTATATTCACGTGAGAAAAAGAAGCACATCAAGTGAAGAACCTAATCCATGAACTCGCCTACCGTGAACCCGTAGATTCGAAGACCAGTTTCCGGACTGCCGTTCTGCAGTGAATCACCATTCCACCACCTATTCAAGGACGATGGGTCTAAGCTCCCTACCCGTGTGATCGGTTCCAAGGGAACCGAAACGGCTATCTATTACTTTGTTGGTTGTTATTGGAAACAAATGTTTATAAAAACTTCACCCAACCTATTATGGTGCCCTGAAGATTAGAAGACCAAACGTAGATGAGCGTGCGGTTTTGGTCTGTTACGAAAAGGAAGCTTAATAGACAATGAAAACTAGTTAAAACTTTGTGATTAATAACTTCTCTGTAAGCAGTGATTCATTGACTTTACCAGGTTTAAACGAAATGGCACATACTACTTACGGATGGGTTACATACTGAAGGCCTCACCGCCAGCCTTTCATATTGTGGTGTATGTAATCGTGATTTAACGGGTACGTAAACTCAATGAGTGACAACAGCTGCGAAACCGATCGTGTGCCTTCGATAAATTTAGACTAACGAACAGGTTTCATTTTTGCCACAACTTTTGTTTAAAATTATCATACAGGACTTTGTACAGAGAGCCAGAAGGGACTGAAAGCAGTTGAAATAACGAGCCAAATTAATACGTTCTACCTACTCCTATGGTCACGGTCAACTGATCTGTTACTATTGTGGTCAGTATGATACTATTTTATTCAATTAGATGTGTGGCAGATGTTAGCATGTTTTCAGAGTTCTTCCTTCTCTTCACGCTGCAGTTTCATATTACACACTCTATTTGCCGGGGTATCTTACATAGATGCATTTAAACAAATGTTGCCAGTCTTGATGGAGCTGGATTTTTTTAATTTTTAAGAATAAAAGAGGCAATAAAAAGAAAAGATGACAAAATGACATTGATGCGAAAACGTTTTGAGGAGGAGCTGAAACAAAGTTCAGAGGAAGTGGATGCAGCAAATCGACGAGCAGAACATCTTGAAGAGCTGCTGGATGAACAAAGACGGCAATTTTTGCAAGCTACACAATGAAAATGGAACACTTACCACAAAACGACCGGTGAAATATTTGGCATTTTGATTGTGAAAATTAGACTTTTTCTTCCATACTTTGTATACTTACAATTATTTTCCAGTGCATTGTAAAAACTTAAAATGTTGGTCATTTTTGCGTCAAACAAAACAACAACTTGTAAAGCATTTTTTGGTCTAATACACGTTTATCTGTTTTTCGATATGGTTTCCGCTTTGTACGTCATAACATTCTTTCAACCCGGATAACTTCGTTCAGAACATAATGGTTACCAAGTCTTACACGTTTTCGTTACTGACAAATGAGGCGACTAACAACAGCATTCGTTGTCAAATTTTAGCTATACAAGCGCCAAATGGGGCAGTTTGGAATGCATTTTTTAATATGGTGTGTTTCGCTCTGTTGAACTTAAGCTTTCACAAGTTGCTTGTCAAGTAAGTTAAAAAAACACATTTTTATCGTTTTCGATCTGTCTTTGAAAGTTATTACTGTTCAAAAACCATATTGTAAGGATCCTCAATAGCAATTATGTTTATGGTGACCAAACAACTCTCTTCCGTAACTACTGTAAACAGGGGAGTTAGAACTAGTTTTGGACAAAGTAACTTCTAGGTGTATTTCACCACATCCCCCCATGTACACACTGTATATTGCGCGTGACACAATCAACAAACATAGACATATAAAATAGTACACAACATATACCAAAATAATCCAGCATTGATGGACGAATCGTTGTGCGTGTGCAATAGCGCCTTTCATTATTTAGTGGAAAGTAGCTCTACAAACCGGAAGTGACCTGGAGTTTTCATTGTATAACGTTTTCGAAAGGCTGTCAACAATTTTACTATAAGTTGACACGCTACAAGATGTCAAACAATCTCTAAATTTGGTTCGGTTTTTTATGTCATGTCATTCTAGCCGGGTTGATTCGTTGTGCTATCCTTCAGAGTTCGACAGAGCTGAAACTGGATGTATTTGTTGACTTGCATGTGTAACTACGACACCGTTGTGTCTACGTAAGTGACTCGGAGTTAGCATGAACAATTCACAGAGGGTATCTGGAAGTAGCAGTATTTTAAACGGTGGTATTGTAACTCAGATGACAGTGAACAGCATAACCAACGGGGCTGTATAGGACGAGTGTTCGGTAGCTGGCCCGGGAATAATTCTTAATAGACCAGTGGTGTAATTATGAATGCAAGGTTAACAGAGATAATTATTCAATTTCGGAACTGTTGAGTTCATTTAGGTTACCAATATTTCTAGCTAAATTACTCAAGTGGTGCAAACATATAGTCATTCTCTTAGAGTGTGACCCTCAACAACGACACTTGTGATTATTGTTTTTTTTTGAACATTTCCACCTAGTGCGGTGAAACAGAGTTCTCGTCAAACCACATTTATCAAACCCGAAATAGTCATCAAAGTTCAGGTCCTCTCTGACTAACGTGCTGCTGGTGGATGGATTTTATTAAGAAGCCAGTGATCAGATGCTGTATGAAAGCGGTAGCCAACGTCCGCGCACTAGTCTACTCACGATCAGTATGAAAGTTATTTTTCGCGTTTGGCCGATGCATTAATTCGTATGTATCTGTTCAGCTTTCTTTGGCTTGGTCAAACGAGAGGGTGTCGTCAAAATAGTCCGTAGGGGGATACTTGACAACCGCTTTCTGCTTCAAGTGGACAAGAAACACATACCGCTTACCAGCAGGTCCAGCGAACTGCGCATGCACACCTCATCGTTTCGTGTTTGAAGTAAAACCTACTATTCGCCGTACGGAGTGGTAGTAGGCGTTCTACCTCGATGGACTTATGTCGGCATATTGACTTATTACGCTCGTCGTCTGCGTCAGAAGTGATTACCTAGCTAGTCATGTGATGGAGAGTCCATTCTTTCCGTCCGAAACCGCTTCCGTCCTCGAGAAAAACGATTAATGCAATCAGAATGAACGGGATTGTCCAGAACGATCGAGAGGTAACCTTAGTTATTTTTTACTCATTAAACCTTTATTCCTTTATGCTCACTGGTGGCCTAGTGACCCTAGCTATTTTCTTCGGTAACCATCCTTTTATTTTCTGATTCGAGAATGTTTTTACGTCAATACGGACCATATAAATACCTTGTATTTTTCGCCCTGTCGCACACTCTTTGGGGTGGAGCAAAGCTGGGTTTTTTGTCTTAGGAGCAAATACGGTGACAGTCGCGGTATTTTCGGGGCCAAGATTTACCCTGTTAATTATTACAAGGAGGAGAGTTCAATTTTTGCCAAGTGCACTACTACATCAAGGAAGAACCAGCGTATTCGTTCAAGGGTTTACAATATCATAAAATTTTGCTACCGTCCAGTTCACAACGCAAGTTTATCACCTCAAAACGAAAACGTAAAGTTGTTTGAACTACTGATTACTTTACTGGCTACGGAAGAGAAGCGCCAGTGTTGTGAAAGTTGGGCAAACCATACACTTAGGAATTGTGCGATTCTGTGGGTCTAATTGATTCTGTCTTTACTGATGAGTAGTCGGGGATTTGGTTAATTTCAAGTTGAACATCACCCACAATTGATTGCAGCTGTCGCATTCCCATAGACTTTCCAGTCGGCCCCTTTCGATTGGTGAAGTGACGTTACTGATGAGTTAACAGAAGTTGTTGCTATTATAGCTCAACAGAGCTCACATTTGAATAAACGTTTCGGCCGGCGCACTTCAAAAAGTAGCACAAATATACCTAATCTTAGGTCATTAGTCCGTCCGCTGATGTGGTTCGGCCACGTGAAAGTGGTCCGGGCTCGAACCACCCCCCCTGTCCGGATCTTCTCCAACAAGGTTGAAACTAATGTGTTATACTGCTTTCTTAAATGGATCATAACAAAATATCTTTTTAAACGTGACAGTTGCCATTAAACTTTACGAATACAGGGTGACTTTCTGCATTTTGTAGAATGTCCGACAGTTGTTCCATTTCACAACCGGTTTCGGATTCTACTTAATGCTAAATTCCAATGACAATTATTTTATGACAGTAGATGCACTGAACTGCTAAAAAGCAAACCGTTTCCTACCGAACAGATCGCCGAAATAAAGCTAACGAACAATTCAGTGTTCATATATCCTGACTGTACACTTTAATGGTTTTCCTTGTAACTTGTTTAGTTCCAGTCAAACACGAAGTTAGAACTTAATAAACGCACTTGTGCACCCAGCAACCGTATACCAGAGCTGATATATCATGTCCCAAATCCTGAGAAAGAGAAAGTTAAACTGGACAGTAAAAAAGCGTTTACCATATTACAGGGTTTAGACATTCAAAAACTATCCGGACAATTAATTGAAATCGTACTATTTTGCTGTCAAACAGAGCATCTCTAGTCCACTTCATTGCGTTCACAAGTTGGCGACCATTATAACCAGGACGAAAGTGATGCTGAAACTGACCATCAGATGTATTGCGTAGAGAAAGTACTTGATCACGCGCAACTGAAAATGAGAACAGTGGTTCGATGTATACAACTGTACTTTCGGTAAACAAGAAAAATAGTTTTTGTCGTGTTATGTGCATGAATACTAGCAGTATGGATGAGAAAATCTGTACGACTGACTGTGAGGACATATACAGGTTCATAGGTTGTTAAAGTAGAGAGAGAGTTCTTTGCTTGTGTGTTCCTGTCTCTGTGCTGGTCGGTGGAAATTTTTGTTAAACAGTTTATACACAAATGAAAAACAATTCCATTGAAACTGCTGGCTATAATCATTTCAACAACAAATAATGAAACAGCAATCAGTTAGACACGAGCATATAATAACTTGTGAGACTAGGCTAGTATAACGGTTAGGAAACTAGTAGTGCCGGTTGCCTCTTACTTATTTTCCGATCGAGTAGTAATTTAAAACTCTGAACCGACTCAGCCATGATCACTGATTTGGCCAATGCGTTCCAGCATAAAATGATCTTAACTCTGGAGGAGTTCTCTGTGCAGAGTAATCTGCCTGTTTGACTACACATTTTTAGCAAGTACCCTCGTAAACTTTCATTAAACGTTTATTGTTCAGTGGGAGGAGATGCGCTAATGAATGACCCAGCATGTGTGGTATTTTGTAGGTGAGAACTGAGTGCCCACTGAGATGTCTGTAATTAACTTGGAATTGACTCATTTCTGCCAATCTTTTCGGGTAGACGGTTTTCCTAAGCCTTTCTCTGAACACTACTAATAAGTGTCAAAACTTTCTTGAAATAAAGCAGGCAGGCCTGTTTGTTCGTTTCCAGGTATCCGCGGATTATGGAGATGAACATAGTTAGAAACACATCAGGTTGGATGGTTTCACGAATTCTCTCCGAGAGGTTTGGGATTATTTGTGCGCTCTTAGCCACGGCAGCACAATTTTTAGACGGACTCAATTTGTCTGCCTAGGTCTCCTTTGCACACGGACAGGATCAGCTTTATATCGCAAAAGTAACAGTCAGTACAATTTTGATGACGAATATACATGTCTTTGCTCGTTCTTGTTGGTCGTCTCCAAAGCTGGGAAGATCACGCTTGATTGTGTTATCAACCCAATGCTCATTCGAAAACAACTAAAAAAGGGGGTCTTAAGAGAAAACTCAATGTCCAATCTTTTAGTCCTAAGCATGAAGCCTCATGAGTATGGCGGAGACAACCCAGTCTGTGACATCTATTCCCCCAACAATCAGTCTCGTTATAGGTGTCGTCGTTTGTAATGCTTCTCAAATCAACCAAAACGCAAGCCGCAACACCCATGGGGGCAGTGTTCAAACCAAAAATGTGTGTACATGTGCAATCGCATAAATACTATCGTTAAAATTCCTACCGTCGGTTCGATATTTTACAGCAACACAATAGAAGTAAGATTAGTCGAATAAATACAACCACAATCGTAAATCCGTTAAATAAGTGTGAAAAATACCCAGGTGTACTTATAAATCTTGCGGAAATTTTTTCAGTCACTTTGTTAAAATTCTATCACAGATGTTCCTTTTTTATATGTGTATTATTAAAAGATAGAAACCTAATCAAACTCCACATAATCATTTATTGAACTTTTCAAAAATCAAGGTGAGATGAGGTTGCCGTCAGTACGTTTATTAGTGAACAGCTTCAGCTTTAAATTGCGCGGAATATGATGGTTATCATTAGCCCTTTTTACCTAAGTTGGTCAATATACACCTAGGAAGACGACCAAGTAGCGTTGAACTAAATAACTTCTGCTGCGAAACGACCTATAATGCATTAGCTGATGTCCAGTTTACATATATGATGGTTGGTTTGTCAATAAGTCGTTTCAGACGTCCCAGTTGTGAACGTCGTAATCTATGGTCCATACAGATTACGTCCTGTATGATCCTTCAAACATTTCACTGTTAGTACAGCGTTTTAATTCGACCGAATTTACGTTTTAATATAAAAAATTTGGTGTATAGCATGCACATCTGTCCAAGTTTTACGTCAGCAAAATTGGAGCTTGGATTAATGTGTTCTTGGAAGCACTGAGCTCCCTTTATACGGATCCCCAAGATTGCAAGAAGACACGTTGCGAACTGTAAGCTTTTCTTCAATTCTCATCAGCCGATTATGCAAACAACAGGTCACACTGATTTATGGTATAACGAAAAACTGCTCAGAAAAAGTAGGTCTTCATCTATCTCCTTTACCATGATAACCGTAACACTAAAGATACTCAACTTTATGCTGGAAGGTACCATCAATTGTACTTTTCTGGTTACGAATTTGGGCAGATTTACTATCTGCTGTGCAGCTCCTTCTTTCTCGGAAATTCTGTCTGTCGTATTATCTACCAGTTCATCTGCAGCTGCGATACTGCACACATTAACAGAACAGCTTGACAGAAAGAAAGGCGAGCGTCTGCTGGACAATGTGAACGACGATGCAACAAAAGCTGGTATCAAAAATTTTTGACGTAAAAACTATAAATTTGGTTACAAGGTGACTAGTCACAGTAGTTCAAGTAATTGACCATGATACGTCGTACACAGAGTTGTTACAGAGTGGTATTCCGAATATATGAATGAAGCATCATATAAAGCCCCTCGAATGACAAGATACTGATGCAGGTACATTAATTCCAGTGGAATAAGATCTCATTAGTCCATTCCATTGTGTGCTTGTAAGAAGCTCGTTAGTCTATAAATTCCCCATCAGCATGCTAAATCTAGTTTACCGATGGTTTCATGTAATCTATATATGAAAGAAAAGAGCTGGTTACACCTCACAACGTAAGTCTATTTTTATTAATAGCAACTATTTTTGTTTACCAAACAACAGTCCAGACGGTGCAGAACATCAAAACAATGTGTCTTTTTTAAATGAGAAAGCCATTCATGGTTTTAGTGTTTATAAGCGATATGTGGATGATATCTTGTGTGTAGCTAGGGGAAACGCTAGCCCAACGGACATCTTAGTCACTTTCAAATCAACCCACAAGAACGCAACGATTAACTAGCCCTCCTGGACGTACCCATCCGGCGCCGTGCTGATGAATCTGTGATACCCAATGCCTACAAGAAAAAGATCTGAAATGACCAGTATATCCCTTTCAGAAGCTTTGTCTCTCTGATGCAGAAAGGAAATCTCGAACTGTTTGTCTGATAGAGTCATGTACACAGGATACGAATTCCGATGAACTGTCGTTTATATGCACATTATTCTTGCAAAATGGCTCCCCAAGCCACTTGTAGACAAGACCTTGAAGCGTCGCGAGAAAAAGAACGAGGCGTCCTTGACAGAAAAGAAAACTGTACATTTCGTTGCCATTCAAAGGTGACACGCTTGCTGAAACAATCACTAGGAGACTTAACGCTATCGTCAACAAAACATTTTATGCTGCCAAATTGCGTGTCTATTTCAACTCTACTCCAACCTTTTATCTAAAAATGCCCATTTCTGCGGCTTCCTTTTGTGTGTACTCATTTACCAGTTCCTTTGGAACTAGTTACGTGGGTCACACGAGCAGACGTTTAACTGAACTCATCTGTGAGCATTATCTGGCCTGGATCAATAGCGGAGTCACCAAGACAATTACCAGAGCAATTGTGGCTCATCCTGTCGATTCGCACCATGCCATCAAACTGGCCTCTTATTTCCGTCCAATTTACTAATTCACAGGTGGTCAGTCAGAAGCCGTGTGATGACGAATTTTGTTCACAGTTGAGACGATCAGAATCCGACAGATTAACCCACCCTTATGTGCACATAAGCGCTTTGTTCAGGTCTTGCGGTTGCCATGGCCTACCGACCACACTAGGACTGAACAAACTGCTACGGTTACAATGACAACATAGGTGTGACGTAACTGTACTAAAACGTTGTCTCCATAAGTATGGATGACGTGTTTGACCCCAGTTGAACTTGTTACTTTTATCGTTTTGCGCTGACAACAATGCCTCATAAATGTATGTTTGGCCTGATGGTAAACAACAGAAAGCAAGCTTGTTCGTTACACCGTTCTTTGATGACTACTCTGGGAATGTTTAACCAATTAAAAAATAAAGAAGCATAGGGTGAATGTTTTGTACAAGTTCCTCTCCTTTCATTAGTCAATGTTATCCTGCACAACGCGCTAATTGAGAACAAAATTCTTGCTACGAAATCTGTGGAGACGTAACAAAAGTGGACACATTTGCAATGGATTCAACAACTTAGACGGTTCAAATTTCTAAAGCTATTCCGTTCAAACTGAAAGTGAACTTGTTACTACCTCATGGGAAATGGTGACAGTAATTCATGTCATACTGAGAGAAAGACCATTGCGGGAAGACAAACGACACTTTAACTCTGCTGCTTTTAGAACAGAGTGTTCGTCAGAAGCGTATTTACTAGTATAGTGACAATGTTTATCTCAAACTAGCACATTATCTTTTGAGTGTACTCATTAGACAAAGATATAAAGACCAGAAATCAGGTTAACTGTTATCTTGTTAATACCTGCACCATATATAGGCTAGACTATCTATGAACACGGTATCTTGTGTGATGATGTGTTAATCAGTTTACTTCTGGAAAATGTGAGCAGCTGCATGTAATCCACCTGTGTAATAATGGTCTTAAACAAGAGCGCAATTCTCAGAACAATCTGAAATCGTTTGATGTCTAGGTATTTTATATCAGTTAACGACCGGTTTTAAGTATTCTCCAAAGGATCGAAATAGTTAGTGTTATTTAATTGTTCTCACAACTTATAATTGCTTCACCGTATTTGACAAACTGACAAAAGTTTCACATGAAACGGCCTAAATATGTTTTTGGTACATCAGACCGACTCTGAGCATGAATTTTTGTTTTGGTCGTAGTAAACTCTCTGATTTTGATCAAACAAATATTGAAATTTGCAATAAATGAACCAAAAAGTGGAATAAAGAGTGGCATAGTGTTAACGTAAAGTAAAATTCTCTGGTGAAACTGTATAGTACAACAATCACACCCGGAAACTAGCTAAACATCTGTTTATTGAATTTAATGACTAATTTACTACAAACACAGAACAGTAATCCTCAAATTGTAGATTTCCTTATATCCCTGGATTTATCGGAATTAATACATGAATGTTTCTCACTCTGCTGTTCTGCGCGCGTGAACGATCTTCATTTTTGTTTATAATCATTCGGTATTTCGTTTAGAAAAAAAAGCCAGTATTTTCAAAATCAAAAAGGGCGTAACTTCAATACTATTTGATTTGTGAGGAAATATGAAACGCGGCTCACTTGTTTGTGACCCTACTATCTTGAAATTAAAAGTATTTCTATATTAACATGCATTCTGGTTACACACGTTATTGCAGGATAAAACTTATTTAGAAGTGACCAATATTTATCAGTTTTGTGCCATCAGTTGCCTTCCAGAGACAAGCAGTGCTTTGTGATAGTCGATCTTCTGGTTCTGATCATATTTCTCCAAAGGTACCAGGGCGGTGTGCTAAAGAACAGAAGATACCACTCCGGGAATTGCGTAACAAGATTTCGTGCGATGATCTACTTTGTAAAGCGCGGGTTGTCTTGTAGCGTCTTGTACAGCATTTTGTACTGTATAATTGTCACTGTTTTTCGCACTTTTCACCTTCATCAACTTCACATGTACACTCGTTTAAATCATGTGAGTTAATTCAATTAATAATACAAGGACTTCCAAGGTCACGAGCCCTGTGTTCTCCCTCTGCGTTCAGTGTCGCGTGTGTTCCGATTTTTGGGAGAGTTAACGGCCTACGGAATCCGCATTTATTTCACCACATATCCAAACTCATCTGTAGTCGGAATTATCTTCGTTGTGACTTCTAAAGTTACCTGGGAACTATACGACAGATCGCATTGATTGGATCCTTCATTCAGTGTGGTGGAACTCTAAACGATGCACCTTCACGAACTACTGTGAGTCAGTTGTTTCCATTTTTGCTTTCATATTCACACCCGTATTGTATATAGCGTTTAGATCCACTACAGTCTGCACATTCTTACCCTTCCTTAAATGTGATGAGTGCACTAAGTCTGTCATCTACGGGCCGGTCACGTTATTTCTAGTTCTAGGAAGGTCATATTTGATAGCGTTAACAACAAACTGTTCATCCGAACACAGTGGAAAAGAGCGGTCACTAAAGAGAAACCAGTGTCAAAGCTTTCAGTACTCACTCTGAGGTAACGTAAAACGGCTGGCCCACGATGGATAATACAGTAGACATCATGAATCTGTCGAATCAAATGGATTTTAGTACCGTCAGATCAAAGACAAGAGGCTATCATTGAATGCGACCATATATGGGTCAATAAACCTTGGCCACTCGCACCGTATTGGGTAAGTTCCTTCGGTCGGTTTTGAGTATTGGTTCTCGTGAACGGCACTTGTTGACATTAGATTCGGACAACAACTTAAATCTGTGAACCGAGTGCCTAAAAGACGGTTGGGGACGTTTCATTTTGAAGATAGTTGGTTCACTTTTAGCCGGTAAGTGTACCCACACCATAAAAAATTTTGATTTTTGTTAAATGGAACCTTTGTGGAACATTGCCTTAGTGATAAAAATGGCGAACAAGAATTATTTTCTGTGTCTGATCATCAGTTTAATAACAACACAATGGATAGAAAAACAGTAACTAGGGTGAGTCAAAAAGACGGTCAACAAAGGTTACAGACGGCGGGTTTGTTACCAGTTACGCAATCATTGTTCTCAATTGTGACCATGGCTGATTGTAGGCCAGGAGAGGTCAAGTGTCCGCACGAACTTCTTCTGAGTGCAAAGGTCAGGGTTCCGCAATCGGATACTAACGGTCTAGGCAATGGTTAAAATTCGGAATATCAACATTTTTGATGAATTTTTGTCACCCGGTAGACAATATGAAAGGCATCCTTTTTATTGAAAGAATGAGCAGCAGTCACAATTGAAACCGTACCAGTCACACAATCCTTCAACCATGCATGACGATCTTCACGCACCCCCTCAGACAATCGCCGTGTAGTACGACCAATTTGTGTTGTTCGACGCCAGCAAGCAAATGAATACACACAGCTGGAAATTTGTCTTTGAATTGTGACATGATAACGGGTGTTAAACGAAAAATCACGTACAAATGAGTGCCAGGATAGGTTGTTTCGACTGACTTTCTGAGCTTTCTTGCGATAACTTTGGCCATGGGGTCTCCCTTGAAAGG
>JTDE01001183.1:109483-127119 GCA_014338405.1 Paragonimus skrjabini miyazakii
GGGTCTCCCTTGAAAGGAAGACTAACAAACGCAAGTTTCCTATGTACAGAGGGTGATTTAAGTTTCAACTCAACCGCCTGCATCGCCTTCTGAATTCTACGCATTAGGTAGTCATTCTGCAAGGACACTTCTGGTAGAAAATCCAGCTCAGATTACAAAGTGTCAGAGGTACATACCCTATATGCCCGCCAGACATCGCAGGAAATTTTACTTTCGATCTAACGGAACCAAACTGTCAAAATAAATGTACTGGCCACTCTAAGTCTGTTTCCTACACACGTTCCTTTGCACTGAACCGTCTTCTCTTCGTACCATATCAAAATCAACAAAAAGTATTTGGCCGTTTTGTTTGACTCATGGTGAATTCACTAATGTTATGGGTTGAATTAAAATCTGCCCTAAATCTACTCATGTTAAAATCCTCATTCTCGAGGTAAAAATTTCATCAACAGCATTTATACGATGTGAACTGTTCAATGATCGCCCTCCAGTTTCTTCATACAACGTTTCATCGAATGATGTAAACTTTGTTATGTCCCAAGAGATACCCCAGTTTTTCCCAACTCCAATCAGCGTTTTATCGTCATTTACTACCTACTCCGGTTGGCTATACCTAACTACTTCTACGGAAATCACAGAACAAATGTGCTTCATGACGGTACTCATACTTGTCAGTTGCAGAACAAATTTCATCAAGTGTATTCTTTTGTGAAATAGACAGTATGAAAAAATTTCAGATATGCTGACTGTACTGTTCAAATCTTGTACACGTTATACGTAGAGTTTTCCATTCATTCGCCAGTGAGCAAGGTTTATATTTTCAAACAATTTCTAGATGACCGGATACATTACACTTCTCATGTGTATTTTCTTGCAAGCTGGTCATCCTCCGCTATGGGTTGCAAACCACATAAAACAATAGGAATGCAGATAGATAAAACTGTCAACCGCAAAATTCGGTCAAGTCACAGGGTTTTAAGCTTAGCACAAAAAGTTAACAGCTCAGGGCTATGTGTAGCACAGTCTTACTATGTGTGGGAAAGGTAGCATCAACATGCTAGAACGGCTGTTTCCAGTTTTGGTGATATAATTATCAAATGAATCATGTGGGTGCCTGCTTGCTGTTCGGAGTGTGCTTCACATTTTGCGGGTGAATGAGTTGTGAGTTGTATGTTAAGAACAATGCCAGTTGTTGAAAGCAAAGGTTTTTGACTATGTGGGCAATATATCACTGTCTGCAATGGCGAGTACTTTCCATCGAAAGGCCTAGGCTGCCAGCTTGTTTACATTTGTCTGGGCAAGAATAGTCTTTATTTCTTCTAAACAATCTTTTCTTTTCAGGTACGAATCATCACAATTAATTACCTGCTGAAGAAGAATCCGAAACACTTTGTTACTCATATTTGTGTTAATTCGTGACCTTTTACTTCGCTTTCATTTTAACTTTTATGTGAGTTGGCCAAGAACCATCGACATTAGGAGGGAAGCCATTGTTTTATTATGGGTGAAATTTTTGTCACTCGACCAACTCTGTTTGTTCCGTGGTAAAATGTGTATGAATTTAGCCTTAGAATCAAAAATTGAATAGTTACTTAGCGAATTACCGTTATGGTTACTCTATACATGAGTGTATTGTAAAGCTACTGAGTTTTATCCGATTAAGCAATGTTTTCTAATTCCGTAATCGGATGCATTTTATATTAGGAACATGATAATTTACTGTCAATTCAGGTTTGCTAGTCGAGTGGACAGGTTAATTGGTTATTCATTTCAATGTATTCCACTGTAGACAGAATGATCAATAAGACGTAGTTCAGAAATACTTCATGCACACAGTCGAAAGGGAGCATTTGGCGAAATGACACTAATGAATGGGGACTAGGTCGAAACAAGTTGGATGACGCTGGACTGAAGTTACAATTAAGTGAGACATGTTGAGGGCAACCAAATCCCTAAAATAAAATAGAGGTTACTGATAGATACATTTTTATTCGTAGTAGGCCAGTAAACTGGCTAAGAAATTGCTGTTGGTTGCTTACAATCAAACACGTATCTAATCCAAATAACAAGTCAGTGGTGTGACCCAGTTTAAATCCACTTACCTCTCAAAATAAGCGCATCCTTTTGCATATATTATTAATATACTTGCCTATGAACTGGCAAAGGGTACTCAATCAGCCAAACACGTTCAAGTACAAGGGGATCAAGGGAGCCACAGCGATAAATACGTTACTAAAACACACGATTTAAAAGGCTTTAAACATTCGTTTTGCATCGCGGTAAGCAAAGCAGTCATAAATAGTAAAGAAATTACAAGAATTTACAATCAGTCATCAACAGTGTTGTGTTCGAATGCCGCCTGTAAGTACTTATCAGAAATTTACTTAGAATTTCATCGAAGAAGAGATAAGAACCGAGGTTGTGGATAACCTGTACATCACCATATCATCGACAGTCGCAGTAACAGAGCACCTCAATATTTGCCAAATATGGCAATCTGAAAAGCATTAAGTCGGTGGTGGGCAACTCATAATTCAAATTATCAACAATGTAGATAAATGTTTGATTCGGCAGATAATGTCTTGCAAAGTTCAAACTTGCTAGTCAAACTGAAACTGGTTAATCTGAATTTATACGACTTAATGACAAACAGACCATCAGATTTAGATAGTGACATTTATCAGGGAAATATTTACAGGTACGTCACAGGTTAAGGTTTTCATTGGTACCACGAAGAACTACCAGTAAAACAAAGGAGCTAACCCATTTGAATTTCCATCATTAATAAGCTATTAAACTTAAAAACATCCAATCACATCTGTAAGATGCACGACGAGCGGTTAGGTTAGAGAAAGTGTCCTAAGTCAACAGAATATTATGATTTATCGGGCTATCTTTTGAATTACTGTAGAATACACACGCGACACTTAATCTTAAAATGAAGATCTAGTGCTCATTTGGATATAGCATGAATTTTAGTTTTATCACTTGTTCACATTGGTATTGAAAAGTTTTGTCAACGTAACAATGTGGAATGTTGTTCAGAAAAGATATTTATGAATGATAAGTACATGAACTTCAGGAGCATCGTAAAAATCCGCCCTCAACTTATGTGCTGACAACCGAATAATTGGATTAAGTGGTCTACATAAAGTAGCTTTTGTCGAAAACATACAACGTGATGCTTTTTCTAAGTCAGGTATACTTTTATTGAATAAATGTTTATTGACGGACAACAGATCCGAAGCGCCGTGAACCCCTTTCAACTGTGGCTCAGTAATTGCATCATTGTGGGCAGGATGTACAACAAGTTTTAATTTAGAATTGCGAGCTTTTGAGAATGTAGCATATACACTAAAATAACAGTAAGAACAGTCGGAAACGCTTCTATTGATTGAACATTCAATGACGCTCTCGTTGCAGCTTTTGAACTCTGTGTTTCTAACATTAGTTATGATGGCATTGGTCCGTCTCGAGATAGGTTTGCATACAGCGCCCAAACGGTAGTGCTGCAGCTCCTGCAGTGACCATATAATTTAAGAGATATACTTTGTTTCAATTTTAGCCAGTAAATACAGCGCTGAATGCTACTCGCATCGTTGTTGATCGCGTAGTTTGCGTCTCCTTTTCTCCTTCAGCGGCTAATTTCTATTTTGATCTTTTTACAACACAAACAAGTCTTTGCATTCATGTTTTACTCACCACCGTGTTTCTGACTCTTGTTTTACAGATGTCGGTAACCCTACCAGTCTTTACATCACACATGCTGAAATCTGCGTAACGCAAGACTAGTTATCTGTAAGGCCAGTGGTCAGTTTATCGTACAGCATACCCCTGGAAATTCGGTTGACTCTCTTTTGGCTAATTTGACCCAGCAATCGCAGGCTTCACTGAATGGGAGAAGCAAAACAGAATTTATAACATTCTCCGTCGGGAACATATCTGTTTGAACACTAATCACGCTATTTGTTGTGAACACTCATTTGATGAAACGGCATAAAATGTATTTTGGTGTTATTCCTGACGCGTTAACGTGCAGAATTGCGTTGAGCAACCGATTCTTACACACTGTACTTTTCTTGTTCGTTTTTAACACGGAGTCGTTGCATACCCTCCATGGGGACCTGATAATTGCTGATACTGCATAGCCGATGCGTCCATTAAGCTCGGTATCGTGGGAAAAATCTTCTGAGTGTGTGATCCCCAAGTGGTTAAATGTGTTCAATCCTTCCACAAAGCATCCACCAATGTGATTATTACAAGCATTGCTGAATTGTTGGCTGGTTCTGTTTGCTTTCTTCATACTGAGGGTCCCTCGGAAGTCCTCAAGTGTAAATGTATGGTTAATATTACAAGTCTTAAAGCTACTTCTCTGACCGGGATATATTTGTTTTACAGTAATGAGTTTACAAGAAAAAGTTACGATTAGCAGATTCTGCAGTAATGAATTTTGCTTCTGGAATTCGGTTGTAGAATTTGACATTAAAATTGTTTAACACCAATGTTTATGAGAGAGAATCAGTGAAGCCCCAACGGGTTAAAAGATGTATAATCCACGGAAAAGTGTACAACAATTCAGTAATGTTTATCCACCTCATATAAGGTGTTTATTACTGAAAATAGTAACTGACAAAACGCTAGTGAGAATAGAGTTTATTCGGGGTAGTTTTTCGATAAGGTTTACGATAGGGTACAAAGTAAAACATTAAGTGTTGACAGAATTATTTTCACCGTTTTACTGTACATTCTGTGTAATTGTGACCAGTCATCCACAAGTTAGCCCTTCATCAATGACACTCTTATGCGTAAAAATCTTTGTTGGTATGTTCACTTGCAAAGCCACTCTGGATAAACAGCATTGCCCGATCTTCGTCAACATATATTTCCCCTGGTCGTGTCCCAACAAAATGTGTTCATGTAATGGTTTGCTTTTATCTAGAAGAGATTTAACTCGATAAGATTGTCGACTAATTCCGTCAGAGATAGGGTGTATTGATTACAATAGTTTAGTAGACATACTTTGAACCCAATATTCTCGAAATGACTGTGATGTCCAGTCATTCGTGTAGCAGGATGAATAAGATAGGTTTTAGTTTATATATATACACCTTAAACCTCTGAAAGAAAAGTCTGCACTTTAGTAGTTCGCACATTTAGTCCTAGTTGGCCAGACATTTTCTGGTAATCATTTTGTATAGCACACCTTTGAAATGCAACTTGTATGAGGCTACGGTTTTTTACAATCTTATGTCGCCACCAAACGATATTGTTATCAAGCCGGGAGGATAGGCACGCCTTGTAGTTTACAACCTGTAATAACCTCACGTGCACGTTCTCGAAAAAAAAGCTTCAAACCAAGGAATTAAAAGTTCTGCTTTAAACTTTCCATTCACGTCACTGTTGAAGTTATAAATAAAGCATACTGTAAATTACTATTGGTCAGTAAGTTTGAAATTTTCTTGAAAAAGCCAGCGTCGCGGGAATTCTCACCAAGTTTGACCATTAACTGTGGTTCCATGTAAAAACTGCTAACCTGATTGGAATTGTGCAATAGAAATCTGTCACATTATCAGGTCCACAATATCGTATATTTACTCATAAACGTTTGGGATGTACGGTGTACTTGAAACTGCTGCCTCTTTATACAGACATATATTTCAATACAACCGAAAACACCCAATGTATACTTGACCTATCAGCCTGACTGGGTGCGTCGTGAAGAGTTTAAATGAAACGGTTGGACTCCCAAGACACAAATCACACTTAATCATGATGGCAACTATAACCCCCGTTGAGGCTCTGTGAAGAAATAATAATTGCGATGATATTCTTAAAGTTGACTCTAGAACAAGACTTGAACAAATCTCATGATTTCAACACACTAGCACTGCATACCGTCGCTTTTTACCTTGGAAAAGTTTCAATCCCATTAATAGTGCATCTATACATAATCAATGGGCTACAAAAGCTTACCGTTTGTATCTGTTTGAAACTGTTTTGCATAAATTCTTTCTCTTCAATATCCTAAAATTTTGTTGAAAAATTGACAAAAAGGTATTATTCGTGAAGTGATGAGGGTTACAGATCAACATGGGTTTTGGTAGAAAATGAATTGGAATGTTTTGTAATCCTAACAGAGAACTATCAGCAGTGTTTTAAAACACGTTTCCCTTTCACTTGTTTTTTCAAATATGTAAGGATGAAAGGCCTTATGATAAGCTGAAAACGTTCTACCACTTTCTATTCGTTGATTCTTTGGCACTACCACAAGTTAGTTTTATGGAAGTATTGTCCATATGTTACTTTACACTGGATTGCATAAAGTTTTATATCGGCTCATAAAAATGACAGCATAATATATCAAATAAAACTTGCACTTAAAAACCGTATCGTCTCTAAAATAGTTTAATAAGTGCGTCGTCCATAAGGAACCTCTGACGCACCACGAGGTAATGCTTTTCTGTTACTTCACTCATCGGCAGTCGGGATAAACAGGTATTATCTAATTCAGCTGTGACTTGCTTTCATCTGGTTAGTGTGAATGAGCACAGTTCACGTCAGGTTGCCAGTTTACACTGGCTACAGCCGCAAGAGCTGAAAGTGATGCTTGTAATGCATCTTGTTGCTCCCCCTCAAACCAACACTCCGCAAACGACATGGTCCTTGTTTGAACTCATCAGGTAGAGGTAGTTTGGATGGGGGTTAAATAACCTACACTTTATCATCATTACCAATACCATGGACAGTAATACATGAGTGATTCACGCTGATGCTTAATTACCACACAACCACGAAGGAGATAAAAAGCAAATCCTGCAAAGGAGGAGAGAAGAAAACGAAGGGGACAGGAAGGGACCTATAGTGCTGAAAGTAGCTACGCCAATGTTCAAGCATGCAAAATCAAGGTGCTCACACCCCGTAAACAAGCAACCGAACTGTGAGTAAAAGTAAGGCGTCATCAGCTTTCCTTACGGCTTTCACTGCCACGCGTCATTAAGTGCAAAGCGCATTCCAAAGTATTTATCAGAACGCAAAATAGCGTCTAGCGTTATTTGTACTGCTTGGAAACTGTCAAACAGCAACACCTTTTCGTCAGCATAACCAAGATTACTCAGTCTTCCATCAGGTAGTATGTTCACGCCAGCATCTCGTGAGTGTTGGACACAATCCTCCACTATTTCGCCTAGGACGAAATTGAACAAAAATCGTGGAAGGAGAAAGCTTTGACAAACGCCGCTCCTGGTGCTGAAACTGCTAGATAGTTTACCGTAAACCCCAACCTGACTTGAAGTATGGGAATAAAGCGTCAACAATATGTTCACATACTTGATTGGTACACCCCTGCGCCTAAGCGATCCCAAAAGCTTAGATCGATCTATTAAATCAAACACACCTTCATAGTCGAGAAATACGGTAACTGTTGACCAGCGATACATATGACGCTGATCCAGAATTTGATGGAGAGTAAAACTGTGATCAGTACATCTTCGCTGAGGGTGGAACCCTATGGTTTTTTCCGAGCTTCAGTCAGTCGACGAGGTAAAATTCGATATCAGAACCCTAGTATTGACTGAGGTCAAGCTAAGTTCTCCATAGTTTTTGCAAGAGCCAGTGATATCTTTCTTGAATATGGAAACTATTATTCTGTGGCTCCAGCATGAAGGGATGTTCTCCATCATCCACACAAGTTGGAACAATCGATTCAAAGCCTCTACTAACGCTTCCCACCCTCTTTGAAGAGTGCCTGCAAAAAATCATTTGGGATGGCCGTCTTATTACTTTTGGGAGGCGAAATGCGATTGCGAACCTCAGTCGCAGTGGGTGGTTCCGAATCTACCGACCAGCGTGTTGCATTACAAGTTTGTGGAGGCAACACAAAAGCAGGGGGCCAGCCAACTTGACTTTCAAAGTGTTCCGCTCACTGCTCTAACCTTCTGGACTTATTAGAGATGAGTGTGCCACTTGTCTTGTTGATAGCTTTATTGAGAGATTGTTGCCTAGGACCAGTGGCACGGATGTACCTAAAGAGTTTGCCGGTGTTTCCTGAGGCAAAATCGGTCTCCTTAACTTTCCCCACTGACCAGACTTTGCATTAAATTTCAGCTTCCCACGGACACCTTTTCTAACCTCGTTATGTGAACTGCCAGAAGAATGTTTCATCAAGTTTTCAACAACTTCAGGGATTTCTCTGAGATCCAGTGTTCATTAAGCGTATGCACCCCTGTGCCGCATGCTACAGTGCCTGCTTTCTGAATGGCCTGTGAAATCTGAGTCCAGCAGCTATTAGGGTCTTTGGAGTGAGAACTACTAAGACTGCTTCTTGTGCCAGTTTGGTACTTATACTTCACCGACAGTATAGCCAGTTTCTCAATAGCCACCAATCGTCGCTGTCGGTGGGGTCTTTGTCCAGCAAAAGTGAGGACAAAACGACAATGTACCAACGCATGGTCCGAATCTAAGTATATGCTCCAATAAGAACGACGGTCCTAAACCACGCAACCTATAGCTAACAGTTATGTGGTCTAGCTGAGACCAGGCCTGATTCGGTGAAGCTGGGCACAAAGTGTAACAATGAGGTGCACGATGCATAAAGCTAATGCTGTCCAAAAATAGCCTGTGCTCAGCACACAGCTGCAACAGTATCCCGTCATTATCTGAACGATATGATGCCATTCCACGCTTGCCACCTGAACAAGACTCGGCCTTACCAAGGCGGCCGACAGAGCCGTTCATATCTACGGTCAGAATGACTATATCAGAGCCACGTGTCGACCGAAGGATAGTGGCCAGGTCCAAATAAAAGGCGTCCATGACTTCGATGTCACCACAGACAGTTGGATCATGAGCAGACATAATGAAAAGTTTCTGACAGTTTCGCTTCTAGAGCCGGCCTTAACAGAACCTACCAAGCAGATGACACAAAGCCTACTGCTAAGAGGAATCTAATTCACCAACTCGACTTAGCAATATACCTACTACAGCCTGGTAGGTGGGAGCGACCGTGAAATTATTCGGAGTGTGTAACCAGTATCTGGTAGACATTGTGGTTGTTGTTAGTTCCATACTTTGATAACTATCCTGGATTCTAATGTACGAGATACAGCAAACATTGAAATACAACAAGCCTAACTTTCGTACGAGGGCGGCCTGCTGACCTGTCTGATTCAAAATGCAAACTTTGAAAGCACCTTCATTAGTTCGTACTCTAATTCTAAGCAAGGGACGAGGAAAGTTTGAGGCTGAATGGTAAGAGATGGAACTTACCGACACGTTGTTACTATGGTAAGCAATATCTGTGTTATGGTCTGCAGAGTAATCATGAGAAATGGGGATCGGTGGTGACTGAGAGCCAAATTTGACAGGACAGTGGTGGCGGGGTCAGTAGTAGCATATTTTCGCTTATCCGCCCTGCTGTATGCATCAGATAGAGCGACCTGGTGTATTGCGCGAGACGGCCGATGCAGTATGGAATTATCGGTGCTGTGAGTATTCATAGTTGATATACTGTCAGGACGCCGTGACCCGGAGAGGAGAACAAATAGGTTTCTTAGCCAAAACCTTCAGCTCGAAAACCTTTACCGCGAGGCAGCGGGTGGGCGGCAGTGTATCGAAACTGGCATTTTTTCCGGTAAAAGATGCCAAACTCTTTTCAACCCCCAGCCTAGGGACCAGGAGACTGTGGTTTGTTAGACCCCTACTTATTGACTTGCCTGGCATTAGTGACTCTGTCAATGTAATGGCCACACCGTCCAGTTTAGCCCAACAGATCATCAAATTGCACAAGCCATTACACCGCGTCACGTTGTTCTCGTTGTTCGCACTCATATCCGCTCAGCTACTAGTTATATGAGCATCGCTGTGACGGGATGGGGCTTAGGCAATTGAGCTATATTTGGTTTCTATCCCGTTAGTGTATTTGAATACTGTATAAAGGGGCGGACGCATAAACATTACAAACACCACTAGAGGCATTTACGGCCGTACCCAATGTAAACTGGCGATCCACTACGGATTGTGCTCAGTCACGTTAACTAGCTCATTTATATCGACTTTCCCTTGTCACAAGCGATGCCCATAAAACTGATGACCGAGCGTGTGAGAGCTTTGGGACGTTGTGCGGAGGATTGCTGGTTTAATCCCTTATTCAGATTACCTCTACTTTATTTGTCCACACAAGAACGAAGCCGACTGTAAGATGTCGATTCGAGGATGAGCACTAGGAAACGTCACAAAGTATTATTCATCTTACATTGTCTGTTGAAAATGTGGAGCCAAATAACATTAATAACGGTGGTACGTCGCTAGTCCACTCTTTCAATAGAACAGATACTATTTACCTTCTAAAGCGTTTGGACATTATAAGCATTACTTACGGTCTAGTTTGGCCGAGTGTTTGCATTGGGAGATTCAATCGTGCGTAGTGTGAGGTCAGTGACTCAGTGGTCAACACGATTGCTTCATGGTATGTAGCCGGAGTTCAAATTCAGCCCATAGCGAAGATACGTACTAATTGTGAGCTTTAACAAGAACGAAGTCCAAGTTCACTGCTCATGTTGAAATGAGCCGGCTGAAAATTTTACGAGATTGCGAAAGCTGCGACTAATTTTAACTGAGGTTTATCTTATAGTAAACTTCTTATATATGGACGCAATGAATTCATTACAGTAATCTCTGTTTGTTACTTGTTGGATTTGTCTAACGTATCTCGCAGAACTGATCGCTTACGATGAGCTATTTGGCATCCACTATTGTTTCGCATGCAGCATATTCTCGGATTACAGATGTCTTCTACTGATCTCACCATAAAATGGATGATCTATGCCAAACAGTTGACGATGATGCGAAATCGAATCTATCTCGCAATACACGCAATTATGTTCCGGCAAACCAGTTTAAAGTTTTCGCGGTGAATTAAGATTAACCGTAAATACCATATTTCAAATCATGCCGCGATGTTTTCCGACGTATTGCATCAACTTAAGGCCAGCTCACAAACACAAACTGAACGTGTTTTCTAGTGCAAATTGTAAACTCCACGATATTGAATAAAAGACGGGCTGCCTAATGCTGGATATAATTATTCTGTCACATTTCTGCTATCTATATACCCACTTAATTGAAGTAGAGAGTTCGCGTACAATACAGCTAAAAAATATCTGCTTTATATGGACTGAAATATGGGTTTTGTTTAGTAGACAACTCACACTCTACTTGGTTAAGTACAATTTCAAAGTGAACAATTATTCCGTAACGGACTCAACAGTCTTGTAATATAATCAAATTGAATAACATTAAAGCTGCTTCATACAGGTAACTTGCGTGCTACTATGCTATGATCCTAACCTTTTCTGCTACCTTGGTGTGAAGATCAGGCCGATGCGATATACTACTCCGGTTGGCTGTGCTGGCTATAATATTAGTTGTTGCAGTCATGTCAGGTTGACCAAAGGGAAGCAGCCAAACAGATGCCCGAAGCATTCGTTGCTGTTGTTGCCACTGTGCTACTTTTTGCTTCTACTCAATGTTTGTTCCATGATTGGTTGACCGTCACAATCTAATTGGCACTGGTAAGTGGCCGACTTTTTGTTCTAGTTGACTTGAACGCTCAAACTGAGCGCGACTGGGTAACCTGGCCGGGAGTCCTCGGACCCTGTGACACTGATTTAGTCAACAAGAGCGGCAACCGTTCGCTCCACTTGTGCGTTACTCGTGAGTTGGCTATTACAAACACTCGATTTCAGCTGAATTTAAGCAACAACACGAAACGGACCCTTGCACGAAGCGGTCATCACCATTTCTTTGGCTACGTGATTGTGCGGCAGCACGACATTCATTAAGTGCTTACCACGCGATTGATGCATGGCACAGAAAGTAGCGCTGATCACAGGCTGGTTTAGACCAAGTGGTTCGTTCACGTATGCAAGCCTGGTTATTGTCAATCTTTCGGACAGTGACAGAAGTAAGATGTCAAACGATTGGGTAGGTTCGAGTCTCGGATTGCTTTTTAACCTACAGTTGCCCCTCGTCACCCCCCGAGGGTATATGGCAAAAGCTGAAGGAAGAGATTATGACGGCAACCACCGATGCGGTTGTTGTCGAACACAAGAAACGTCCAGACTGTTTTGATGACAACAACGTGGCTATCTTTAGGTTGGTACGAGAAAAGAATGTGGCGTTTCTCACTTTCACGATGGACCCAAACAGTGACGATAAGAGAGTGGAATTTCGGAGTACCCACCATTAACTGGCCAAACGTGTTCGCATGATAAAGGAAGACTGATGGAAGAGGCAAGGTTAGAAGATGCAAGGCTACGCTGATCACCGACAATAAAAGCAGTTCCGCAATTGGCTTGAGACGATTTTCGATCCGTTCGTCAGATCTACTAAGGCACTGACTGACGTGGACACCGGCACTTTATGCGCCTAGCCAGAGGACATCAAAATCTTTTGGCGCAAATACTTTGGTAGTCCACTAAATCATCCTGTTACCAATTGTCGGGTGACCGTGATGAGCTTAACAAAACTAGTCATATAATATTAACCTGCTATCGTCCCTGATTTACCAGAGTTGCAGAAAGCGATTAGACAACTGCGCAATGGAAAGGCTGCAAGCAAGAATGGATTGCCAGATGGATTACTGAAAAATAGTGACTCGACGTTCGAACAAGCTTTGCTCCACTGGTTTGCTTTATCCGGGAGTAGGAAGAAATGCCAGAAGAATTCAAGAATACTCTGATAGTACCTTTGTTTGGAGGTAAGGATAGCAAGCAATGCCCGGACAATGATTGGAGCATCAATCTGCCCAGTTTTGCAGCAGCTGTGCTATAGCGACTGGTCACGCGGCAGCCAAATTTCAAATGGATATAAACGAAGGTAAGACTATCTTTCTTTCAGTCTTCTCTTGTCGGAAGTGTTTTGTCTCCACCTGCGCCTGAAATTCGCATCATTAGGAACGTTTTCAGCAGCTGCACAGACTAATGATACTTGAGTAATAATTTGTAGGCAGGCTTGTTCGTGGACCGCAAGTTACAAACTCGTGTGGCGAAGGCTGGTGCTGCTTTCGAACGTCTTGAAGGACGTGTCAAAAACAACCACAGCCTGAAGATGGTCACTAAGCTCTGTGTCTACAGCTCACTGGTGCTGTCTGTGCTGCTGTGTGCCAATGAAACTTAGACAATTTATCAGCGAGCCGTGCACTATCTGAACCGTTTTCATCTGCAATGTCTAACATGTGTTTTGGGTATTTGGTGGTCGGACATAGTTGCAAAAACTGATAGACTGCGGCAAACGAAAATTATCGGGATGGGAGCCATGCTGATAATGATTCAGCTCGTCTGAGTAAATCATGTACGCTAGATGAGCGGTGACTGTATTCCCAAGCAGCTGCTATAGGGACAACCGAAATCAGGCAAGCAAAACCCTGGTCGTCAAATGATATTATCCAGGCAGGTCTTTCACGTTTCAATATTGGTCTTAGATGCCGGGAAGAATTAATGTTGAACCGAACGATCTGGAGAAATATGCTTGGGACCGGCGTCCGCAAGCTCACTGAGCAGGAATTGCGCGGCAATCAAGGGAACCATCAATACCATAAATCGTAATGACACGACTACATGATGCCATGATGTGCGTGGCCGCGAATGCGCTGGCCGCCTTGGATTAGCAGGTCACTAGCTTACTCTTAGTACACTGTCGACCAAAGAATAACGAGTACGCTGGGCTCATGCGGGTTATCTCAGTTATGCTTATTTTTTCTTGTTCACATGAACCAACGACTACTGTCGTTTGGAATTCACCCGCTCTCCTTTTAAAAACCTAGCTGTCTCTGGTCTTCTACCTTTCCTTCTCCTTAGCGTTGGTGGTGTACTGTATGACGATTGCTTTCTCTGTTTTCTTCTAGTTCAACTTTGCATTTTGATTTTACTCCATATCCTCTTCAGAGCGCACTAACATGTACTTCTATACTGAAGTGTTTCTCGCATTATATTTTTAATCTTTTTCTTCCTATTTGAAATCGCACCACATGGGTCTCCCTCGGTTTATTGTTAGAGAGATAAGGGTTTTCCTTTCATGCTAGTCAATCAACTGGCTTACTAGCAGTGACCGGCTGGACAAAAAAGCCCTATTATATACATCCTGGTCTTATTTCTTCGGATTTAAACTGGATACGGGGTGTGTGAGTGAAACCGTAAATAGTGTATCACAAGCCAATTACAGCGATAATTAAGCACAGATGTCCTTTGGCTTCGGTAACAGGCTTTTCCGAAACTAATGTTGCCATCCATTTTGTTATAGTGACAGTAGTCTCTTACAGAGCGATCACGGAGAAAGTAGCAACCTCCTCGAAACAGTTTTGCGAAAAACCTTTCTAACACAAAACCAGAACAACCGAGGGTAAAACTTGGGAACATCATGCCGTAGATTTTCTTACCTTGTTTGACAGTAATTCCATTATCTGTTGTTTTTTATGCCGTGGATTCTGTAGAAACAAGCAATTTTATCGTTTACGACAAACGTAAAGTTCAAGTGGAAATGTGATGAGCAACACAAGACATGTACTAGATATAATATCAGATAATTAAAACACCCTGCAATAAATTGAGAGCTATGTTAGGTTAAAAGTCTTCAACAAGCTCCTCTCGGCTATAGTAACTTTTAAAGAAACATTGACATTGACAAAAGACAGATAGTTTGGATGTTAATTGTGTTCGCATCTAAGGGCTTATAGACAAATTAAATCTACAGTGTGACAGTAAAAATCAGCCTACATTTTTTCTTGAAAATGAAAACACCTTTTTCTCCATAACTCTTCAAAAGCTATCATACTGTAGCCACAGTCAGTGATAAAAGCAGACAATTTTATCAATTTTTAACTTCAACAGACGTTTGTATTATTTTGGATACGGGTGTTTATCGACACTTTTGCAGTATTACATCAAATATTATCATCATCATCATAGACAGTAATACGCCAGATAATCCGTAAAACAGTATAACACGCGTGAATATATAAATCGGTCAAAGAACATTTTATTTTTTGTAACAAGACAAACAGATCGCCATTTCTTTCCTACTGGTTGAATTGTATCACTCAGTGAAGTTATATGCTTCTTAAGAGATTTCTTCTCCTAGGACAGAAAGTGTCTGTCATTTTATAACTGGAAATGTTTAGATCCACGCGGTGAACACTTCTACTAACCAACTTTGTGTCTGTTGATGAACTTTGCAAGGGGCGATAAACTTCCGGTTTCACCGTGTGTAAATGATTAAAGTGTGAATAAATCTACACAATTTATGAGGAACAAAATTATTTCAGCTGTATTCTACAAACAAGTAAAAACTTTATGATTATCCTGTAAGCTGGGCTTAACCGTAAGGTTCTTCTAACTCAACAGCTCAATCTTCTGTAATTTTGCTAAGCAAAATTCTAGTTCAAAGGATTCAGAATGTCTCTATTTTACATGCTTGTCGTCAGATTTAATCTTGTAGAGAAAATTCCCTCGCTTTTCCGATAAGAAAATATACTTAAAAGATAAAACTTGCAAAGCCAACAATCTTATTATTCAGAACGGCCCTTGAAGATTTTTGTTTGGGAAGGCGAGGATGTGGGTAAAGACATTAATTTCGAATCATACGAAGATCAATGGTAGCATGAAGGACGTCTTACGCAGTTGCTTTTTGCTCGAACCTCATCAGTTACATTTATAAAATTAACATGCTGGTTATAAAGCCTGGAGGCAAGCGTCAAAGTAAAATCCGTCCGGTTATTTTTGAAACAGTCAGTTAGGTGACCAAGATGGAAGCAGCGGGATAGAACTAAAGCATATTCATTTTTATAAAACATGAAATTGATTTAACCTAATAAAAGCACTGTAGGTCAAAGGATAATAAGAATTTGAAAAAGAGAGATATGGCTGGAAGTTTCATACAAATCGAAAAGGAGTCAAAAGAATGTATAGTGAATAACAACTAGCAAAAGGAATGCGCGATATGGATTAAGGAGATGCAGTGTACAACTACATGGCAAGTTTCATAAAATCATGTAAATTCTGGAAGTATTAAAAGTTGTACACATAGGATTAAAATTCCGGTTCAGTTAAACTACTTCAAGTCGTTTCAAACTTAGATTATTCCGCCAAGTTTTCAAAGTAATGTCAGAGAGTGGATATATTGTTGTCCTTCTTTATTTTGACTTGTTTTAGCATAATTCTTTCCATTTCTGCTGTAATTCACACTATTTCCACAACACTTACCTGTTCAAATTGATGTTACATGGCTAGCGTTCGCCAGCTAATTTATTACTGACATATCATTTAAGTGCCCTCTCAGGTTGTTCAACCTAACATCTGCAGTAAGTCCAATTTTTTTCTGAATTTTTATTTGCTGAAGTTATTGTCATGAGATCAACTTGTGCCAGCTGAACACATTTGTTTGTATATTACGATTTTGCACCAAGCTTACGATACTTAATCGTTTTCCTTACAACTTTCTTCAAATAAGCGTACACAATCATCTAGATGAAAATCACTGACTATGATGGCTGGCGAAATCACCATAGAATTCAGCATAAAAAACAGACAATTATGTACTGATTTTTAGTTACGTCTGTAGTTATCGTGTGCAAGTTGCACGTCATATAACTGCATGCATATTTCTATTATCGGGTACTCTATTTCAGACATTACTGAATTGCAGTGAACTTTTTAAGTTCCTGAAATAAACCGATGATTGTTTAACCTAGTGATGTAGCATGAATACGTTTTCAGGGCGAATCCTAAGGCTCTGGTCGGTCATACTTTGTCTCTTGAAAACTTACTGGTTTCCTACTAGGGGGAAGACATGGCTCCCCATTGACCCATTCCAGACTCATCAAGGTGTCGACTGCAGTTGATCCAGCTGGATAATAGTTGGACTCACTAAAGATTGTTGCTTCAGGATATGCACATTGTCAATGCAAAATGCTGACTACCAGTTTATTATAGTAGGCAAAACGATTGACCATACAATAATAATGTTGTATAGTGTAAATTTACACTGATTTCCATTGTAGCATTTGGCAATACTTGTTGTGGTGTTTAGAGTCTTTGGGATAAGGAGGGTTAACGAAAGCACGCGCTGGCCCTCCGCGGTGCCAGAGCGGGCCATGAGAATCCCCACGGATCATTGTGGACGCCTCAGCACTTCATTACAAATAGTATGTGAGTGAACAAACTACAATAGTTCTGTGTTGTGCAAATTATATTTTGTCAATCCGTAGTCCATAAGAACCATTAAATCAGTAAACGGGATGAATGAAAACCATTGTTTGAGTCTTGAAATGTTTCTGTGACCTACAAGCCGCACATAAGAGACGCGTGTGAAGCCTTATTCCGTGGCTCACACATCTCTGGCACGAGCATCTTACTTGTAGCGACCCCATTCGTTATTATCAATTATGTTAGAGCTACGAGTGTCATTTGTACTCTTTCTGTCACACGCACCCAATGTTCTGTGATACCACTAGCACTGGCCGGTTCACGTAGGCCTTGGAACACTGGGGACAGTGTTTATTTGAAGTGGGTGCATTGTAACGCATCGTGCTGTTGGCGCCACTTTTATTTTCGATTGTGTATGTCGTGTGCATGTCTTACTGGGCC